>CAUYRT010088216.1:0-10923 GCA_963574885.1 Lepilemur ruficaudatus
CCCAGCTACTCGGGAGGCTGAGGCAGAAGGATTGCTTGAGCCCAGGAGTTTGAGGTTGCTGTGAGCTAAGCTGACACCACGGCACTCACTCTAGCCCGGGCAACAGAGTGAGACTCTGTCTCAAAAAAAAAAAAAAAAAATATAAAGCATGAACTGTATAATAATCTAATCTCTTTCTCTAAATACAGAAACACGTGGTCAGGAGTGAAGCAGGAATAGCCTTGAAGTTTAAGACAGTTCCAGCTGCACGTTGCCCGCTAGACAGGCATTTCAGACTTCTCAGCCTTGGGCCCACACAGAGCTCTGCCTTGCAATAAGCTCTAGTTGATACCTTGCAGCTTCAAAGAAACGTTGCTTTGCAAACGTCCTCTGATGATGCCTCCCTTTGTTGGTAAACAGCTTCTAGTCTGTGAACTAACATGCCCACAAATTCCTTCAAGGCAAAGCCCTGTAAAACTCCTGAAACCTCTCCAGTCTCTTAGCTCTATTTCCCAACACGTTAACATTACTCTGCCCCTAAATTCATCTGTTAATTCCACTTACATTTCTTCCTTGCAAACTCTTTTTGTTTTTTGTGGAGTTAATAACTACCTCTTTAACTTCACTTGTTTGGTCTTCTTTAAACATCCAAGTTTTCCTGAAACCTCGAACAGACCTGAAAATCCCTATGAATACAATTTTCATCACTCTCACACATGTCAGATAATATATCTCTCTACTGTAAATTCTACTGTTAAATAGGATAGTGCATATCCTGACTTAATGCCACCTTCTTTCTGGTATTCTTTGGTGAAACACATCCAACCATAGCTTCTTGGAAATGAGCGCATGAGGCAAAATATTTAAAGATCTTTCATGCCTGAGTATGTATTTAGTCTAGCCTCACACTCAATTGATAATCTGACTGAATACAGGACTTGAGGATGGATATTACTTTACTCACATTGTTTAAGACTGTCCACTGTCTTCTGACTTTCAATGTTCCAGTGTTCCTCTATCATTCTAATTCTCAATCCTTTGTATATAACATTTTTTTCTCACTAGAATATTTCAAATCTTGTTTTTATCCCTAACATTTCATTAGATATAAGTGGATGTGGGTCTTTTTCCCAATTATTGTGGTAGGCACTCATTGTTACAAGAGGGACCCCTATGCTGGACCTTCCACATTAGAAGGGCTTGCACACCAACGCCAAAACCAAACCCATGGTTTATTCTTTTTATTCTCAGTAAATATATTTTAAAAGTCTGAGCACAGTAGGTCATGCCTGTAATCCTAGAACTCTGGGAAGCAGAGGCATGAGGATCACTTGAGCTCAAGATATTGAGAGCAGCTGGGCAAGCACCAGACCCATCTCTATTAAAAATAGAAAAAATTAACTGGGCAACTAAATATAGAAAAAAAAGTTAGGCATTTTGGTACGTGCATGTAGTCCCACCTACTCAGGAGGCTGAGGCAAGAGGATTGCTTGAGCCCAACAGTTTGAGTTTGCTCTGAGCTAGGCTGGTGTGGTGGCACTCTAGCCAGGGTGATGGAATGAGACTCTGTCTCGAAAAAAAAAATTAAAATTTCAGCAAGTAAATACAAAACAGGAATTGTGGGAGAAGGACACAGGCTGAGCTGTGCCCCTCTAGGCCTAGGGATATAGGGTTGAGAATGTACAAACAGAACAAATTAACAGCTTCTGTTCTGGAGCACCACAGGAAAAATGAATGCTTCTGCTTAAAGTTATTCATTGCTGGCTGGTCTGAGTGAAGTGGTGTTTACAGCTAATTGCTCACAGCCAGTTACAGATTCCTTTGTTCCTTCTCCACTGCTTCACTTGATCAGCCTAAAAATAAATAAATTTTTTTAAAAAAATGTTAGTCATTGCAAATAGAATGAAATAGTATAATACATCTAGGCAGACAGGTTGACCCACCCTCCACCATAATTCACTGCCTACCAATCCTATGCTCAGTAGTGTAGTTTAGGGAGGTGCTTAGAACTTGCTGGAAATTTCATATCAGTAGTCAGGCATGAGGCAGGAAAATTTGCCTAGTAGGCTTCTACAGAAGCTTGGCCAGGGCAGCCATGGGCCCCAACTAAGCTTCCTCCCTGCTATTCCAGAAGACAGCCCTGCCCCCTTCCCTCCTCCCACCTCTCAACTTGCAGCATCTGGTTGGTACAGGGAAATATGCTCCTTTAGGCTCTAGGGTCCAGGCAAAAGGGCACTGTATAGGTCACAGGCTTCAGGATTTGTGTGCAAAGGTGACCTGAACCTGGGGTCTAGCTTCGTTTATAACGTGTGAGCAATTGTAGAGTCTTTGGTCCTGCGTATATTGGCAGTGTGAATTCCTGCGCTGGCCCCCGCAAATATTAAGTTTGGGCTTGTGTATAATCACTGCACCCTTTCCATGTGAAGAGTCATCCTTAAGCTCTGGGAAATGTACAGTATTACATTGATAATTTCTTTCCCTGTTTTCTTTGTCTGAAATTCATGTTAGTTCAATTGTTTTTTCTCACCTAAGAGTGCCATCTCTTTGCCTTTTTGCCCTATTTCAGGGAGGAGTTCCTTAAGCTTATATTTCATTGAACTTATCCTCAACTGAATTTACAATTGTGAATATTTCTTTTTTTTTTTTTTTACTGGTCAATCCTTTATTTAATAGCATCCTCTCCTGTAGCAAGGAGGCAGTGTCTATTCTTATCTCTAATAATGTATTAGTTACCATCTCTTAAGGGTTTCTATGGCTCCTTATCTGGTCTCTGTTTCCTCTAAAGTCTCCTTTTCCTGTTTCTTTGAGTTTTGTTCAATGAAGTTTGTCTACTGATCCTTTGATTTTTCTTCATTCTTAAGAGTTAGACACTAAGATGATCACACAGCTCTGTGTACATCCCAAGGGTTTTGAAGACTCATGTGCCTCACAGTAGTGGGCTTCAATACCCTGGTAGCTATTTGGTGAAGACCTTCACATGTTATCTCTGAAACAGCACTGACCCTTCAGGAAAAAACCTCTTGTCCCCTGACCTGCTGACAAAATCTTCACTGCTGGCACTTTGGAGCTGGCCAGGGTAACAGGTAGGGCCTCCCTGCATTCATTTTACAGTCTTTCACTTGACTGCCCTGTTTTCAGAATAGACTTTTACTCATGTCCTCTTCAGTGACCCCAATTGTCCACACTTCCAGCGCTTCTCTGGTTCAGTTTTTCTAAGTAAAACTATTGTCTTTCACAGGAACAAAGGAGGATTTAAACCTATCACTTTCCCGCCACCTGTTGCACCACCAGCATCACCCTCCTCCCTCCCAAATTATGTCCAGAGCTCGCAGTGTCTGCAGTCCATGAGCATGGCCAGGGCACTATGAGACCAATCAGCACCTATTTATGTGGTACCATTTCCTTCCCAATGGATCGTCACAGATACTTCATGGTTACCTTTCTCCTTTCTGCTTTGCCACGGGTCACTCTTCTGCCTGTTTACAGTCGTGAATTTCTGTTTCTTCTTAGTTTTGTTTGGGGATGGCCTTTGAGAAGAAGAGGTTAAGAAATGCCTTTACTACTAAAACTATGCCACCCTCAGCTATATTTTAGGAAAGCAATTGCCTATATGCTAAGGAATCAAGTGAAAAGGTGGCCAAAAGCTTATCAACCAAGACTTCTTTACCCAACATTCCACTTACATAGCTCACCTCCAGGTAACTATTGACTCCCAGCTTGCTAAAAATCAGTGCACATTTTTAAGTGTTTATCTTAACTTATTTCCCAATAGCGATGGACATTGGTTTACAACATCTTACTTAAAATACTCTCATTTTGGTCCCATAACACTGTAAGTACTTGTTTTATTTTCTCGCTCTCTGGTTGCTCCACTCATTACTTACAGTGCCCTCTCTATGCACAGAATTTTATTAGGAGTTTAGGGTTCAATGATGAATACAAAATAACAGTCCCCACCATTCAGAAGCTAACATCCTGTGCATCCTTTGCAGATGCTTCCATCTAGCCATGAAGTTATGAGAGGCCTCTCATGTCACCTGATCTCTGACCTCTTCATACTACATAGTGTTTCCTTGCAAAAACTCATCCTTGGCCATGGCTTCAATTATTATCTATGTGCCAAAGGCACCAAGCTACATCTCTTGCCAAGACTTCTACTCCAACCTTGAGATCTAGATCTATTTGACATCTCTGTTTGAAAATTTTAAAAATATTATGTAATATTTCCCAAAGAAATGTAATTATCATAAACCTAACCCTAGTGACCACCACTCAACCATCCCTGCAATACAAAATCTATAGCTTTGGCTCTGTCTCATTCCACATGCAAAGTCTACTACTGATTTCAGTGCCCAAACCTATGAGATAATAAGTTCATGTCCATTTAAGTCACTAAGTTTGTGGTAATGTGTCACTGCAGCAACAAGAAAACTAATATACTTCCCACAGATTTATCTTATGCTTTCTTGTGGCTCCTAGAAAGGGTTGATGTCTGTTTATAAAGTATCAACAAGGAATAAAATTATGATAGATATCAACACAAGGCAACTAAGCCATCTCTTCCCTCAGAAATAAAAACCACTCTCAAAATTCAATTCAAATCAACATTTATTGAGCCCATATTAAATTAGACACAGCTATGAAATTCCCCACCCCCATTTGTGTATGATTCCTACCACTGAGCCAGGATCAAGGCCTGTTGCCCCTCAGCTTGGCACATCTATGTTCTTGGTCTCCATGATTATGTAGTCTTCTATACTGAAGTGGTAGTCTTGTTCAAATCTCAGAATCTTATTATAAAGTGATGGATAGCTACCAGGAGTTTGTGACTCTCCCAACAAATCGGGTCCCAGGCAGGAACGTTGCAAGAGATTGGAAATAAATGAGACAGAGATAAAGTATAGATTAAAGTGATGGGGAAATCAGGGGTCCTCCAGCATTCTTGTGAGCTAGGAGGCCACGAGTTTAGGGCCACATCAATACTTATTCTTTCAACAAACAATTATTATCAGTCACTGATTTACATGTACATATCACGACTTCAAGTTTTGAAGTCTCCCAAAGTAACAATAAACTAGCTAAGTATACACAAGTTAAAGATGAAATCATGAGCCAGCGGTAAAGTGTATAATGCAAATGGGAACAAAAAGACCACGTACTTCTTTCTACTTTATTTAGTTCACCATTTACTGAGACATGAACTCAGGAGAGAGATAGGAATACTGCCTGAGGCTTACAATAGCAATCTGCTCTTATCTGCTGGGCTGACATTTTTTGATCATTCTCTCTGCCTTTGGATTACAAGCCCAGGTCTGTTTGGAGATATCCAGGCTGTGGCCCTCAGGCTTCAAGGAGGGATCCATTTGCAGACATCCCTGTTCAGTGGAATGTTCCCCTCAAAGTTGAGCAGCTTTTGCTCAGTGAACTGACATGTCCACAAGTTGCTCTTTGGCAAAGTTGTGTCCCCCTCCTGGGGTTCTCATGTCTCAATCCTAACCCTCAACATCTCCCCCTTTTTTCTTAGCAGCAAGTTGATGAGGTTGAATCACCATCACTGCTAAATGTTGATCTCTGGATTGTTGCTTTCTACAGATTTGTCTCCAGACTACAAGCAAGCGTAAGCAAATGATTAAAATAATTCCAAAGAATCCAAGGGAGTGATTTCATTTCCTCCATCTGGGGCTTGATCCTGCTGCTTGGAATCCATATTGTCTGTCCGTCAAGATACAAGCATAACCTTGACCCCACATCTTATCCCATCCTACTTTCCATTGTCCTACCATTTCATCTTTCCACCACATAGGCTGATATGGGTAGGAATTAGACTGTTTGTTTTTTCCCCAATATTTCTCTACTGCTATTAATTTTTCTTCCTTAAAAATGTTTTAAAAATTTAAAGTGAATAAGGCTTGATTTGCTCTATCTTTTTGTGTATGTATCCCTCCCCCTTTCTGTTTTAGAAGCATATTTTTTTATTACAGCATATTATGAGGTACAAATGTTTAGGTTATGTGTGTTGCCTTCCCCCCCCCTTTGCCCCTACCCCTGGAGTCACAGCTTCAAGCGTGTGCATTCCCCAAGATGGTGTGCTTGGCATTCATTATGTATGTGTATACCCTTCTCCTCCTCCCCCTCCCATCTGCCTGATGCCCAATAAATGTTATTCCTATATGTCCACTTAGATGTTGATCAGTTAATACCAATTTGCTGGTGAGTACATGTGGTGCTTTTTTTTCATTTTTGGGATACTTCACGTAGTAGAATGAGTTCCAGCTCTATCCAGGAAAATATGAGAGGTGCTAGCTATATCACCACTATTTCTTATAGCTGAATAATACTCTGTGGTATACATATACTACATTTTATTAATCCACTCATGTATTGATGGGCACTTGGGTTGTTTCCACATCTTTGTAATTGTGAGTTGTGCTGCTATAAACATTTGAGTGCAGATGTCTTTTTTATAGAGTGTCTTTTGTTCTTTTGGGTAAATGCCCAGTGATGGGATTGCTGGATCAAATGGGAGATCCACTTGTATCGCTTTAAGATATCTCCGTATTGCTTTCCACAGAGGTTGCACTAGTTTGCAGTTCCACCAGCAGTGTAGGAGTGTTCTTATCTCTCTGCATCCATGCCAACATTTATTATTTTGGGACTTTTTGATAAAGGCCATTCTCACTGGAGATAAGTGATATCTCATGGTGGTTTTGATTTGCATTTCCCTGATGATTAGAGATGTTGAGCATTTTTTCATGTTTGTTGAATAGAAGCATATTTTTTAAGGCTAGGTGATTATGTACTATAATGCCATGTTCTTGGAGATTATAACAAATGCCGGTTATATATTTGATATTCCACCTTGAATAAAGGTTGCAAAAGTATGAGCAGTATAGGCCGAACCATTTTGTGTTTTTATAGTTGCTGCAATTCCCATAATTGAAAAACAGAATTATAAATGTGAGATTACATGACAGTTTCTGCTGTAGAAGGAGTGGCCATAATAAAATCAGAATAAGTGTTTACAGTAACATGTACTACTCCAAGCTTGCCAGACTCAGGAATGTGTGTAACATCCATTTGCCACAGTTCGTTAGGTGAAAGACCTCGGGGATTAATACCAGCAGGGAGACTAGGCTGATTAATTGTTTGGCAAGTAGGACACTGAGAGATAATATATTTGGTTTGATTACTTCTTATGTGAAATTTCTTAACCAAGCCTTTGGTATTAATATAAGTTAGTTAAAGGAACTACTATATTTTTCTGGGTCTTGGCTGCTTTATTGTCTGAGCCTTTCTTGGCTCTTGAATATAATTTGGCCAATTTTATCCAAATAAGTATTACGATATTTTGGTTGTTTATAAGGTAAAAATATTCACTCAACTATACCTTCTCCATGGATCCCTGTCCATCATTTCAAGACTTTCTTTAGAGCCCTTTCAGGCTGAGCATGTTGCTTTAAAAAGAAATTAGAAGCAGAAAGTAAAGAAGCTGAAGGCAAAAATCTAGAATAAGGAAAGTCTCTAACCCGAGTCTTGTTCTCATCCCCTTCCTCCAAGGTGATGAAGTGGGTAGGAGTGGAAATTCTTTCTCAATAGTTCTCCTCTCTTTCATTCTTTCTATAGAACCATATCAAGGGCCAACAGATTAATTTAGCAGCTTGTTTTCATCTCTGCCTGGTTCTGTAGGGAAGTTGGGTATCACTCCCTCCTCCACAACAGGACCATGTTCAAGATCTAACAGAGCCTCTGTCCTAAGGCGTGGGTCAGCCGCTTCACTGTCAGACTCAGTGTCAGATTGAAATGGCTGAAGAGCTTAGATTAATAAGGAGCATAGCTGCCAAATGGAAAGTGGCACCTTTTCTCCCCTTTCATGCCTGCACCCACTGCAAGACTCCGACGGCCTGCAGCCATTGCCGCAGCTTAAGCATACCTGAAGCAGAGAACCAATGCTTGGCAACCACATGAAATGGTTCCTCAAAAGTTTTTTGTTTGACAACAACCCCAGAACTTCTCAGCAAAGCTCAATATATTCAGAGAATTTTGAAGGATTCTGGTCCATTTGTTACCGTGATTGAGAAAATTCCTGGAGTTTAAACTTACACTTTCCGGCTGACACACCTTGTAGCCTCTCCAGTCTCCACCACATGGTACAGGATCTTCATCGTTCTGGTGAAGTCGTCTACCTTGTGGACCCAGCTCACTGCACCAGTTGCTGGAAGTTCAGGACTCTCCAAACAAATTGGGTCCCAGGCAGGAAAAAGTAAGAGATTGGAAATAAAGGAAACAGAGATAAAGTATAGATTAATGTCATGGGGAAATCAGCAGTAATCCAGCATTCCCATGAGCCAGGGCCACAAGTGGAGTTGCGCATCAATACTCATTCTTTGGGCAAACAATTATTATCAGTCATATATTTACATGCACATATCAAGAGTTTAAGTTTTGAGATCTCCCAAAGTAACAATAAACTAGCTAATTACACACAAGTTAAAGATAAAATCATGAGTCAGCAGTAAAGTGTATAATCCAAATGGAAACAAAGAGACCACGTAAGTATTTCTACTTTTCTTTTTTTTTTTTTTTGAGATATAGTCTCACTCTGTTGCCTGGGCTAGAGTGAGCGCCGTGGCGTCAGCCTAGCTCACAGCAACCTCAAACTCCTGGGCTCAAGCAATCCTTCTGCTTCAACCTCCCAAGTAGCTGGGACTACAGGCATGTGCCACCATGCCCGGGTAATTTTTTATATATTTTTTTAGTTGGCCAATTACTTTCTTCCTATTTATAGTAGAGACAAGGTCTCGCTCTTACTCAGGCTGGTTTTGAACTCCTGACTTTGAGTGATCTGCCTGCTTCAGCCTCCCAGAGTGCTAGGATTACAGGCATGAGCCACCGCACCAGGCCCGTATTTCTACTTTACCTAGATCCTCATTGACTAAGAAAAGAACTTAGAGATGGGAACATTGCCTTAGGCTTAGAATAGCAAACTGCTCTTATCTGCTGGGCTGACATCCTTTGATCATTCTCTTGGGCTCCAGATTTCAAGCCCGGGTCATTTGCAGACATCCAGGCTTCTACGCAAGGTCCATTTGCAGACATCCCTGATCAAAGGAATGTCCCCCTCAAGGTTGAGCAGCTTTTGTTCAGTGAACTGACAGGTCCACAGGTTGCTCTTTGGCAAAGTCCTGTCCCCCTCCTGGGGTTCTTATATCTCGAATCTAACCCTCAACAGATAGCACAGTGATAGTCACAGCTAATGGAGAATATGCTTCATTTTCTAAAACAAAAAAATAACAAACAAACAAAATTCCAGGAGTTACCAAGAGAAACAGGAGAACCTAGTGTTCAAAACGTCAGGCCCATCTTTTCTCACTTATATCACTGTGACCGTGGCCATTGTACTTAACTGATTTCTTTAAGGTGTAATTCTTTATCCTCCCTCCATCGCTTTTTGCCTTAACTGAGATACACACACTGTCTAGGTATCCATTTCACTGCAAGAAACCACTGTAGGGGCTTCCAAAAATTCCAAGAGAAAGGTGAAGTATTAAAATTGGGAACTCTTGATTTAGAGCTCTTAAGGCATTACAGTTTTTTTTTCTTTATTGAAGTATACTTTACATGTCATGCCTTTACTCCATTTTAAGTGTACAATTAAATGATTTTCAGTGAATTTACTGAGGTGTACAGTTAATCACATAAATCAGTTTTAGAGGAATTCCTTTCCCCTATTGAGACCCTTAATTCCGCTCCCCAACTACTTTTCAAGCATGTCCTAAACAATTTATTATTGAAAAACTCTTGGGTCAAGGAGGAAATTCAGAGGAAAATCAATAGTTTCTTCGAACTAAATGATAAAGGAGACACAAGTTACCAAAACCTGTGGGATACAGCAAAAGCATAGCTAAGAGGAAAACTAATTGCAATAAACGCTCACATCAGAAAGACAGAAAGCTTAGATACTGACATCCTAATGAATAAACTCAAGGAAATGGAAGAAGAAGAGCAAACCAATCCCAATCCTAATAGAAGAAAAGAAATAACAAAGATCAAATCAGAACTAAATGAAATCAAGAACAAAAGAATTATACAGAAGATCAACAAAACCAGAAGCTGGTTTTTCGAATAGATAAACAAAATCGATAGCGTTCTGGCTAGACTGACAAGAACTCAAAGGGAAAAGACTCTAATAAACTCAATTAGAAATGAAAAAGGGGAGGTCACAACAGACTTCATGGAAATACAAAACATTATCTTTGATTACTATAAAAGTCTATATGCTCAAAAACTACATAACGAGTAAGGCATTAAGGCTTTTGACAGGATTATAATATGTTCTATGCATCAGAAACCCTGACACTTGCTGTTCTCATGCAATCCCTTAGAGAAGACTCCATGAGCTGGACTGGAACCATATAATAGAGAGACACAATGGAAGAATCTTGGAAGACTGAAGATAAGATGCATTGTTTATCCTATGTCTATTAGGTTACTAAAAATCTAGTCAATTGGGCTTGAACGATAATCTCAGAGAGGAAAGAGCTTGTCTTTAACCTCCTTATTAGATTTTTTTTTTATAGATGATACCACCATTTGGAAAGTGTTAAGTTTGGAACTATTTTTCAGTGGATTAAAAACAGCATGGGAGGCCGGGCACGGTGGCTCACGCCTGTAATCCTAGCACTCTGGGAGGCCGAGGCGGGTGGATTGCTCAAGGTCAGGAGTTTGAAACCAGCCTGAGCAAGAGCGAGACCTCGTCTCTACTATAAATAGAAAGAAAGAAATTGGCCAACTAAAAATATATAGAAAAAATTAGCCAGGCATGGTGGTGCATGCCTGTAGTCCCAGCTACTCAGGAGGCTGAGGCAGTAGGATCACTTGAGCCCAGGAGTTTGAGGTTGCTGTGAGCTAGGCGGATGCCACAGCACTCACTCTAGCCCGGGCAGA
>CAUYRT010088218.1:0-18564 GCA_963574885.1 Lepilemur ruficaudatus
TGAGCAAGAGCGAGACCCCGTCTCTACTAATAATAGAAAGAAATTAATTGGCCAACTAAATATATATAGAAAAAATTAGCCGGGCATGGTGGCGCATGCCTGTAGTCCCAGCTACTCGGGAGGCTGAGGCAGAAGGATTGCTTGAGCCCAAGAGTTTGAGGTTGCTCTGAGCTAGGCTGACACCAAGGCACTCTAGCCTGGGGCAATAGAGTGAGACTCTGTCTCGGAAAAAAAAAAAATGCTCTTTTAAGAATCTTTTTACATGTTTTTGTTATCAATAAGAAACTTTTGCCAGATAAGGGAACATATCTCAAATAATTCAGTCACTGGTAAATTTCTTTAACACATCCTTTATGAAACTTTCAAAACAAATTCTAATATTCAGAAATTTAATTGTTATATGGTAATGTGACTTTGCAGATATTTTATTTTACTTTTATTAAAATAACTCACAAAGGATTAAACCTTATTTGTAATTAGTATGCAAAAACAAAGCTAAGTAACTAAACACATTAATTGGGTTCTGTCACATGAACGTATATATGCAGTTTTAGATATAGAGAATTATACACAGAATGCTCATGTAGTATAAACAAAAAAGTAACAAATTTGGCTGAAGCTACTGTAAATATTATGATACTCATTTTAATTTATGGTTTAACTAGACTGTAGCAAGGAAAACTGCCATCCCTGGGGGTTATTTATATCATATATAACTAGACGATATTCTTGCTCTAGCTCTGCTTTCTAGTTTTTGCTTTTGTTTGTAAGCATTCAATTATAAATATTCATGGTTATAAAAGAATAAAATAAGAATCTACCTGACAAACCAGCATTATAGGATTTTCAGGAATACATGAACAATCTGTCCTTTCATTAGCATCTTTTTCTAACGTAGATTATATTCTCGTAAAATTGGAATCAAATAAAAGATGTTTTATTCACTTCTGTGTTTTTAGAGATTGTCAAGTTTGTTTTTGTTTTCCTACAAATAAATGGATATAATAAATAACATATATAATGGTATGAAATTGATAGCTCTTATTATGTGAAAAATACATTTAAATATTACACTGCTAGTTTTAATGTGCTTTTGTACATCCACATGAATCGTTCTTCAGAAGTGTAGGTAAAATTATTAATAACAAAAGTTTTGATATATAAATTAGGCTTTATATATGCAAATGTTAGTAAATGAAAATGAAGCATTCAGTTTGAAAGTAAAATTTCAATAAATATTTAGACTGACTATATTAGTTGAAATTACTATTGAATTAGTATTTTTGCTTTATTACCATAAGACTATGAAAAAAAATCACAATAATATTTAGATGAACAAATGTGATTCTCAAAATAATACAATGACAATTTAGGATAAGGTTAGGATAGATATAAAAAGACACAAATTTAAATAAATTATCAATACTGTCCTTGAAATCATAGGCACTGTAGTGCCCCCCCCTTCTGTGATTTTCCTTTCCATGGTTTCAATTACCCATGGTCAACTGTGTACAAAAATACTAAGTAAAAATTTCCAGAAATAAACAATCATAAGTTTTAAATTGCATGTCATGATGAACAGCATGATAAAATCTTGTACTGTCCTACTCTCTCCCACTTAGAGCTCAAATCATTCCTTTGTCCACTTATCCATGCTGTATGTATACCTGACCGTTAGTTACTTAGTGGCCATCTCGATTATCAGATTGTACGTGGCTATATCACATAGAGTGCTTGTGTTCAATTAACCCTCTTTCTACTTTATAGTCCTAAAGTACAAGACTAGTGATGCCGGCATGTTGTTATGATTGTGTTATTTTATTATGGTGTTGTTAATCTCATACTGTGCCTAATTTATAAATCAAACTTTATCATAGGCATGTATGCATAGAAAAAATATAGTGCATGTGTATGTATATATATGTAGTGTGTGTATATATATCTGTAGTGTGTTTGTGTTTATATATATAAATACACACACATATATGATGGGTGCCTGAAACCATGCTGTGGTTTTAGGCATCTGCTGGGGGTCTTAAAATGCATCCCCTGTGGGTAAGGAGGGGATACTGTAATTATTCTTGTTTCCATAAGGCAAAAAAAGAGAAAGTTATATATGATGACCATAGATTTTTCAACTACAAAAATATTGTAGAAACACAAATAAGGACAAAAATATTTTTATGAAACATAATTTCATCTCATTTTTCTTAGAACTTGATGGTGTAGGTTATTTGAGTTTAAAAAGGTGGTATTGCCACTTTTGCCTAATCACATAATTTTAGATTTGGCAATTTTTCTGTTGAAAATCCAATAGAAATATTTATAAGCAAATATTTTATAATTAATGGATTTCTGGCTATTAATATGCATTTTTTTGTTTCTATAGTGAGTAAAATTTGTTTTTCAGACAATCACGTTTTATCGTGTTTTGTATACTGCAGTAATCTATAATTCCTTGTAACTATAATTGTGACAATAATTTAAGGGCCTGAGAGATCAGTATTGATCTCTCAATTCTGCAGATTTGAAATTGAAAAAACTGAGAAATCCTAAATACTGTGATAAGTAATGTGGATACAGCATGAATATAATACTTTGATGTTATCTAGCCAATTATCTAGTAAAAGAAACAAATATGTAAATAAAACACATTATGAAACTACTATAGCTTGCTTGGTATAGCTGATGCTTGAAAAGCTTTAAAGAAAAATTAAGATCAATTCACCCTCCAAATAGTAAGAGCATGTAATAGAGCCAAAATGACTTAATTTTGTAAGAAGGTAAAATTTGAGTGAGATTTGAAGGATAAATGACTTTATCAGGTTTTGCCCATGATGAATTTCAGGCAAAATAATTTCTTCTAGCTCTCCCATTCCACAACAAGTATCACCTCTCACGTAAATTAAAGGTAGTTTAAACCATATTGTGTTTATTTCCAGGTTTTTCTTTTCCACAAATTATAGGCTCCTTTTCATATTCACTTTTGCATCTATCTTTTATTTTTTTAAATTTTAGAATCCTATGGGGATACAAATGCCCCTGTAAATTGTCTGCACTGCCCCAGTCAGAGCTACAAGCTTGCCCATTCCCCAGACAGCACGCACTGCACCAGCTATACGTGAGTTTGCCCATTCCCTGCTCCCTCCTCCCATCTGCCCACCACGCGATGAATGTTACTTCCCTATGTGCACACAAGTTTTAATTGATTAGTAAAAATTTAGTGGTGAGTACATGTGGTGTTTGTTTATCCATTCCTGTGATACTTCCCACTTAGTAGAATGGGCTCCAGCTCCAACCAGGATAATAAAAGAGGTAGTTCATCACGTTTTTATGGCTGAGTAGTACTCCATGGTATACATATACCATATTTTAATAATTCACTCATATATTGACGGACCCTTGGGTTGAGTCCAAGTCTTTGAGATTGTGAATTGTGCTGCAATAAACATTTGAGTGCAGATGCATTTTTCATATAATTGTTTTTCCCTTTGTTTTACTTTCCTTTTTTCCTTCCTTTTTTTTTTTTTCCCTTGTAAATACCCAGTAGTAGGATTCCTGGATCAAGTGGTAGTTCTACTTTTAGTTCTTAGAGGTATCTACATATTACTTTCCATAGAGGTCGGACTAGTTTGCAGTTCCTGTCACTCCATATCGACGCCAACATTTGTTGGTTGGGGACTTTTTGATAAAAGCCATTCTCACTGGAATTAAGCGATATCTCATTGTGGTTTTGATTTGCATTTCCTTGATGATCGGAGATGTTGAGCTATTTTTTCAATTTTTTCAATTTTTTTTTTTGTCATTAGTCTGTCTTTTTGAGAAGTTTCTGTTCATGTTCCTTGACCTCTTTTAGACCTCAGTATTGACACTTGGTTATTTCTTCAAGAACACTCACTGCCATATTATTGATTTAAACTAAGGCATCTGTTCCCTTTATATTCTTGCCAACATGTGTTATCTTTCGTCTTTTGGATAATAGATATTTTGACAGATGTGAGGTGATATCTCATTGTAGTTTAATTATGCATTTTCCTAGTGATTAGTGATTTTGAGCATTTTTTCATATATCTGTTGCCCATTTGTATGTCTTCTTTGAGAAATGTGTATTCAGGTCTTTTGCCTAATTTTAATTGGGTTATTTGTTTTCTTCCTATTACATTTTTTTGAGTTTCTTAGACATTTTGGATATTAATCCTTTATCAGATATTTAGCTTGTAAATATTTTCTTCTATTCTCTAGGTTGCCTCATAATTCTGTTGTTTTTTTGTATTTATGTTTTGTTTTGATTTTTCTGTGCAAAGATTTTTAGTTTGATGCAATCCCATTTGTCTATTTTTATTTTTTCCCTGAGGTTTTAGGATCAAAAATATAATAAAAAACCATTGCCCAGACCCATTTCATATAGTTTTTCCCCATATTTTCTTCTAGTGATTTTGTTTCAGCTTTTTCATTTGAGTTGATTGTTGTATATGCTATGAGATAAGCATCCAATTTATTCTTCTGCATATGAATAGCCAATTTTCCCAACACACTTTCTTGATGAGACTGCCTTTTTGACATTGTGTATTCTGGGCACTTTTGTCATAAACCGATTGACCATAAATGAGTGAGTGCACTTTTGGACTCTCTATTCATTTCCATTGGTTGATGGACAGGTTATGAAGGTAAAGAAACCCTTGTCCACCATTGGTGAGAAGATAAATCAGTACAGCTATTATTGAAAACAGTATGGTTCCTTAAAATATTAAAAATAGAGATATCAACTGATCTAGCAATCCCATTTCTGGATATATATCCAAAAGGTTTGAAATTAGTATGTCAAAGAGATATCTGCACTCTCATATTTGTTGCAGCGTTACTCATAATAGCTGAGTCATGGAATCGACCTAGGTGCCCTGCAACAGATGAACGGATAAAGAAAATGTGGTGTATATACACAGGGAGTACTATTAATCATTTAAAAAGAGGCATATCTGTCATTTGTGGCAACATGGATAAACCTGGAGGATATTATGTTAACTAAAATAAGCTAGGCATAGAAAAACTAATACCTCATGTTTTCACTAAATTATACAGTCTAATACAATTGAACACATAGAAGCAGAGAGCAGACTGATGGTTACCAGAGTCTGGGGGTTGAGGGAAATGGGTAAATGTTGGTCAAATGGTAAGTTGTTTGAGTTATATAGGAGGAATGAATAAGTATTTGAGGTGATGGATAGGTTAATTAGTTTGATTCAATTATTCAACATTTGTATCATATCAAGTAGTGATATAGCTTACTTTGTTCCTTATTAATATGTGTAATTACAATTTGTTAATATTCAATAAATAAATTAAAATAAACTAAGGCATCTGGCATCCTTTATGGTCAAATTTCATTCTATGGTTTGTACTCTCCATTTTATATCCAAGTTTTTTCTTACATTCCACAGTACAGAAAATTGACAGTCCATCAGAATGTTTCAGAAATCATATTTAACATAGGAAATAGGATAATCAACCTGTTTTAGAAGTATAGCTTTTCCTGAAATTTATGTACAACATTGTGTACTTTATTGCTTTAATATATAAGCACACACACTACAGAACATTCTTATGTTTGTGACAAAATAAGACTAAATCACTATAATGAAAACTCTTTTATAAATCATTTTTGTACTAAATATGAATATCTGTAATAAGAAAAATGTAATGTTTAAAATTTGACAGGTCTTGTAAAACAAATATATGTGAAGCTTTTGACAGTTTTAACAGTTTTTGCTAATTAATTTCACATTTTTCTGTATCTTCTAAGATCAAATACTTCTAATTAAACTGTAAGTATATGAGTTTCAGAAGTGTACTGAATTAAAGATATGGAGATTCAGATGATGACTGTGCAGTTCTAAGAACTGACATCAATATTTAATACTAACGGTTAGTTTGATTTATTTGCATACTATAAAATGAAAAAATTTAAAGTAACATAACTACACTATATCATTTGGATTTGAATTTTAGCAGGTGCATACAATTTATTAAAATGCTGATAATAGGCTATTTGATTCAAAAGTTTAATTCACATATATTTATTAAATGCTAAAAGTGGAATGTTTCCTTATTCTAGGAAATGTGCTAAGTACTCTGAATTCACAAAAGACATTCTACAATGTAGTAGAGTCTTATGAGCAAGATTAACCTTAAAAAATGTATACAATAAAATTATTTGTATATATACAAATATCTATACAAATGCATGCAAGAAAATTATTATAACTATTAGCGTTAAAATAATTTCTTAAACTCAGAGAGAAGAACCCAAATTCTGGCCTCAGAAGACCCCCAGGCAGATAAGTAGGCTGAGTCGTAAAGGCTGAGGAAATGCACCAAGGTAAAGTGACCCAAGTGACCTCAGACATAGAAACGTGGCATAGATTGGTTTAGGAGATTACTATGAGCTTCCAAATACTCTAAGATAAACTACAGGCCTGAAAGTGAAAAGCTGAGTCTGATATGCTAGTAGGAACAATTCATGGATAGGCTTTATGGCATGCCGACTGTGTAGAAACACATCAGTAGTTCTAACACCTTAGTATGAAAAAGAACCGCCTCAGCTGTCTGTAAAATATAGATTTCCATTATCTACTCTCATACATTTTAGTGTCCTTTAATGTAAGTCTGAAGTGGATTCCAGGAATTTTTATCTTTATCAAGTAAGCAAAATGATTCTTAGTTATGTGGTTTTTGGACAAAGTTTGGAGAACACAGCTGGCAAGCAGTCATCAAAAGATTTTAAACAGGAGAAATGACACTTAGATAGATCACCTTCATTGCAATATGAAAGGTGGATATGAGATGAACAAACTGTAAAAGAGAAACTAGTTGTATTTTAATGCAGTAATTTTGATGAGACATAAAGAATTAGATTATGGCGGTATATCAGAGATGAAGAGGAAAAATGGATTCCAAAAGAATTGAGAAATTTATATTTGTGAAATATAGGCATTACTGTGTTAATATAAGAGGTGAAGAAAACAGGTTGCTTTAAAACCTCTGCTATTTCTTTGGTTCATGTGATTGGCTAGCTAGTCATGACATTAAATTCAATAAGGCATATGACAAATTATGGCTTTAAATTGGTGTATTAGGCATATATTTCAATCTTTTCTTCCCATAGGAAATGCAGAAGAAATTAAAAAGAAATAAATACATTAAAAATAATCTAGCAACACAAACATTTGAGCAAACCATCTATGAATCAGAAAGTGGAGGAATTTCCTGAAAGGTAGACAACAGAGAATAGCAACCAGACATATGTGCAGAAAGGTTTTATTCTACAGGATGAAAACAGCATCGAGGAGGTCCAGAGACAGACACAGAAGCTGGGAATTGAATGTGCACATGGGGCAAAAATCAGACTCACTAGTTGGAGTAGATGCTTCATCATTTCCAGTTAGGCAGTTTAATCCAGATGAAGACCACTTCTTTCACTTAGAACCTCTACATCTTGTAAAAGCACTGTAATATATAGGTCTTCATATGTGTCTAAGAAGTATGTGTGTGCTCTGGTGCAAGGAGATCCAGGGAAGGCCAACAGCCAGGTAATTATTCACTGACGTAACCTTCTCGGTGGCACATCTTCTAACTCCTCACTGTCCGTGAAATGGAGACCAAACAATAGCATATACTTCTATATCCCCCAAGTGACCTACAAAAATAGAGTCAAGAGATTCACCAAATATGAGTACAAAGTAAACATAGAATATTCTTGAGTAAAAGCAAAACCTTATAAGAATTAGAGGATTCAAGAAGAGAAACACATATTAGAGAAAAATTGGAGATAAGAATTTTATTTTGGGCACATTCTTTCAGGTGAAAGTAGAATATATATAAAATTATGGTTGTCCGATTGAAAATAACATATGAGTTTAACTCTCAACAAAGATAATAGGACTGAATATATTGATTTTAAAGAAATATTTATGTAGTTGATGGATAAACATATTGATATTCCTGTATAAGATGAATTACTGAATGAAACTGACAAAGAATGCTTATTAGATAAGAATGGCAGGCCCAAGTAAAATATGGAGTAGTCCCCTCAATTTGCCATCTGTCTTCACATCTTATAATTTTCATCACTTATCTGAATTTGGACTTTTTCAGAAGCAGAGTCTGAGAGAAGAACTTGAGAATAAAGAGTTTGTTTAGGAAGTGAGCCCAGGGTACATGGGCAGTGAAGTAATCACGTGATAGGGAAGACAGGGCTGAGCTATAAAGCTGGTCCTCCTAACTGGGGCATCATGTGTTGAGGAGCTCTGGAAGACTGGCTATTTATGCATCAACTCCAATAGATAACATTTCTGCAAATCTTTTTACATACATCAGAGACAAGTATGAAGAACTATCCTTAAGAATGTTCAATGTGATGTTCTTGTAACACTTGGGAAAAAATGAAGCAAATATCCAACAAAAAGTAATATTGCCTTATCACACTGAGAGGTATGTACAGAACTGATAATCTCATGGCTTCAATAGCAAAGTCACAAAAAAGTGGATATACGTTTTCTAAAGATAACTGCTGATGACATTTTAATACATTTTCTTTTAATATTTTAGTTATATACACATATAGATATATATGTGTGTGTATGTGTGTAACTAATCATTTCTAGTCATATTTTAATTTTTCTATTGAAATATTTTTGGAATAGTCTTATATATTCATAAATAGTATCCATGTTAATTATTAAAAGAAAAATAAAAATTTGTTAGTCCAATAAGCTGTGTACTATACTAACCTAATTACATAACAGTGTTTACTTGTCCTTTTGCTTTTTGTTGACCATTTTGTTTCAGTTTTTTCCAAGTGTTACCAATGACATCACAATGAATGTTCTTGAGTAGAGTTCTTCATGCTTACCTCTGATTTTTCCTTTAATATATTCCTAAAATGAGAGGTGTTAGTATTTCTTACATATATTTTAAGGCAGTTTGATTCCAGCATATATTTGTAACAGCAGTGTATTAAAACACTCATGTTAGATCCTGGTACTTCCTTAAATCAGTGTGGCCTGCAAACATTTTGATCGATCATATAACCTGTAAGAAATGTTTAAGCAACCATCAGCACTTAAAATGTACACATATTTATTACTACCTGAATATAAATATAAATGAAAATAAGTACATAAAAATAAAGGTTTAAATATAAAATAAAAATAATAAGTCTTAGTATTTTCCTTAAACATTTTTGTTATTATATTAGCCACTGTCTTTTCCACATTTTTAATTTCCACTATTGGTCCTCACTTTCATCTATAAACATTAACTTTTTTATGTAATGCATTACAAGAAAAGTTAGTGAATGGAAATGTCAGTTTGGGTGCAACTATTTATAGGCTTGATTTGAGGATATTAATCATCATAAAAAACTTTGTTTAATGTTACATAGGTTACAATGTACTTTCACACAGAAAATCTTATTTGCTCCTCACATGTGTTTTATCACGTGAATAAAACAGCAAGTATTATCATCTGCATTTTAGAGTTACTATTAAATGCAATTGACACTCAAGGAGCGTAAGTGTCTTTCCGGGACATACAGCCCTATACCTTATATTATTAATAAGATTGCAAGTACTGGGTGTTTGGTAGAAATCAGGACGTAGAATTAGAGTACCCTGGGTGATAGAAGCCGGATGAAATATCAGGCTGGAGGTGGTAAAGAACAGGGGACTTAAAACTGGGAGTCACGGTGGATCTGGGTTTGCAAGTAGATCTGAAGTACAAGTGAAGAAGCCCGGAGTATCAGGATGCAGGCAATATAGAGTGAGGACACAAGTACAGACTTTTGTACAGGCGGTTGTTAAGTTTGTGTGTGTGTGTGCGTGCGTGCACGCGTGTGTCTATGTGTGTTTACAAAAAATACAGTCTCTGGATCAGAAAACAGACAGTTTATTACTCATAGGAAATCTTAGTGCTTGTTCTCTGAGCTTTGCTCTCCATAGAGCCTCACAGCGAGAGCCAAATGTTTACGCACACAGGAACCCAAGTGTCATGTGAGAGCTCACAGAGGGCAGCTAGTGTGTGGGCTCAACCTCCCGTTAACTGAAAGAAATGTGCCTAGATTATTACTGTCCTGGAATATGATCCAATGGCTCTAGGGCAGATGAGTCTCCGCATCTCTATGGAGCAATATACCATCCGGAGCTTCCGAGGCAATCATCCGTTCATCAAGCTTGCCAGAGCCTTTCGGTCAGAAAGCACGGGGCTTGAAGAGACGTAAAAATGTGTAAGAAGAGTTTGTCTCCCCAAACTGGAGACAACAGCAGCAAGAGAGGAGACCGCATGCATCTTCACCAAAGCCCCAGGGATGGGACCTGCCGGGTGTTTCCTAAACTGCTTGTTGAACTCTTTAGCTACAGATTTTTTTTTTCTTGCAACTCATTCCATTTTTTTTTTAACATTTTTTTATTTTCTCTCTTTCACTTTTTATCCTCAAATATTTCATTTTTTCAATTGCATTTTCCAGAACATTCATTTCATCTGCTGTAAAGATTCTCCTAGGCATGGTCACCACATTGAGAATGGCTCTGACACCGCCTGTTGCTTGAACTAAACTACTGGCTTTACATTTTCTACCTGCTCTCAGTGGGGGCCACAGCAGTGGGGCCACTTCTGAGAACCGTGGTCTGTTTTTCAGGATGTGACATGGGAAGAAGGGGTGTTGAGGGAGGAATCATGAAAAGGAAACAGTCACCATGGGGAGGCTATCCATTTTAAATATCGTGTTTGACTGGAAGAATGTTTCTCTTTCCCTTTAAGAAGTTCTTATTGATTACAATAGCTCAGAAAAGTGTGGGCATCTGTGCACCTCCAAAAAACAATAAACTGTCAAAGAATATGACAGGTTAGTCATAAACCCAAGCCTGCAAGTCATTACTATTTAAAAATTGACAAAGTGCATCATATTTTGAAATAAAAGGCCATTATAAAGCATTATTAATTTACAAAAAGTTTGCTTATCAGAGTTGAGTGGTAGTTTTAACAAGTTAGTTTCCACAAAAGCTGTAACAAGATGAACTTACAATACTGTCAGATACAGCTAAGAAAAACTTCAAAATAACTGACCAAAAAAAAGAGACCCAAGAGACTTTATCCACTCATCCTCACCACCACAAATATTGTCTGACAGCACAACCGGTTTCTCTGATGTTCAGTACAAGAGATTACATATCAGAAACTGGATTTTTACAGGTAAATACAAGAGTTGCTTGTGATAAAATGGTCTCTTGAGAAGTTTACAATACCTTTGCATAACTTTCAAGTAGAAACAATGACTCAAAAATATGCTAAGTACACCGACATAGATTCTAGCATTCTCCTGCCTCTTACTGTAAATTGGTAAAAATTCTAAAATACAGGTTGCTTTTTATCCTTTTATGGCTGTTTTAGTTTTACGTATATGATAATATTGGGGAAAATGTTAAAGCATCTTTGGTTGAATGAGAATAGATTTTATTTATAATTAACCAAATAAAACTTTAGATCAGCTATTTTTAATACATGAACAAAAAAATAAATAAGTTTTTTTTTTTTTTTTGGTGAGGGTATTAGGAATACTTTGCTTTTAGATGTTTTTGAGAAATGAAAAGTAGATGAATTAGAAAGATTTCACCATGATCAGGAAACACTGCTCCTTGTCCATTGGTTTTTGATAGTTCACTGACCAAATTATTTCTTAATTTTGTATAAAATACAGAAGATTTCCAGAGAGTTATAATGATTTTCTGCTTATTTGTATAATGCTTAGCCTATAGAAATTTTAAAATCAATGCTAGTTAATATTATCAAATTATATTGATCTATTTCTTTCACTGGTGCTCTGCATCTCATGCACACTTCTATTTTCAGAAAACTTTCTATATTTATACTCTGTTTTGTATAGTTTTATTCTCTTCTGTTCTATTATCATTTCATTTCTATTAGTATTCAATAAAAATTAATTTTCCCATGAAACAATTGATGAGTGCATGTGACTCTCTGATAGCATTGTCCCATGTCACATAAAGTTGCTCAGTTTATTTCCAGGATAGCCCAAAAGTGCAAGGGATTTAAGGTATTCATTAGAATTCTCAATACCTATGGCAAAAGAGCCAGGAGATGAATGTCCATACTTCCTCATCCTTCAGTCAAACCATTCTGAGGCATGATCTCCATGATACCTCAGAAAGTCCATTGCTGAATTAAGCCCTTGTTCCCACAATGATGATTCATGCCTTAACCTATGCTTTACTGGTATTTAATTTTCCCCAATTCTAGTTTCCTTTATCTAAGTGGAACTTGCTTAGTTCCCTACTCATATATACTAGCTTCCCCCAGATCTTTAACTCTGGGTCTGCTTTAAGGAGAATCCCACATAAAAGAACTTCCATGATATTACATTCAACATATCCCCTTTCACTCTTACCTTTCTTTCCCTTTGAGTTATATTTGATGTACTCAAACACTTCCATGTTTGGAAAACACTATTTTGTTTTGCGTCATTGACACCACATCATTCTGGTTTTCTTCCTGTAACTCTAATCAGTCTATTTCTTACTTACCTTTTTACCTGCAGGGCTCTGCACTATGTTCTCTTCTCTTCCTACTGCTCACACTCCATGGCCTTCTATTCTCCCTGTATCTTTAAATACAATCTTTAGATTTATCATTATTAACTGTCTATTTTTATCCTGCATGTACGTTCTAGGCTCTTTACCCAAATTATCAACATCCTACTCGTCCTTCACACTTACATGGCTTAGAGAAATATTCATCTTCTTAACAAAATTTTGAGATGTTTATTGTCTGCAATCTGTCTTCCAATATGTTTTCCTCTTTCTCTCAAAAAAAATGACACATCATGATGAACCCCTTTACTCTAAATAGCAAAATGGTAGCCATTGTTATTGTCTCTTTTTTTCACATCCCATATGTAATCAATCATCATATACTGCACAGTAAAGCTTATATATGTTGTTTTTGTGTGTGCATTTTTTTTTTCATTTTCACTTGATACTGCCATTTCTGCTTTCTTATCTTTGGAATTAACACCACCATTATCTTAATCCAACTACTGAAAATCCTAATTTTTTGTCTGTCTTAGTCTGTATACTGTTGCCTAAAACTGAATGCCTGAAACTGGGTAATTTATAAATAAACAAAGTCTGTTTCTTATAGTTCTTGAGGCTGGGAAGTCCAAAGTCAAGGAGACAAATGAGAAACTTCTTGCCTTGCTGACTCTCTATAGAGTCCCAAGGTGGCAGAGGGTACCATATAGCAAGAGAGATGAGTGTGATAGTTCAGGTCTCTTTTATGCCTTATAAAGTCACTAATGTCACTACCATAACTCATGAATCCATTAACCCATGCATGCATTAATGCATGAATGAATTAATCCATTCATGAGGGCAGAGCTTTCATGACTCAGGTACCTTCTAAAGTCCCTCCTCTCAATATTGCCACATTGGGAATTAAATTTCACTGTGAGTTTTGGAGGGGATAAATACTCAAACTATGGCATTTGATCTTTCCACTATTGCACTATCCAAACCTATTATTTCTATCTCAAAAAAACTTAAAATGTTTTATATGGTTACTCATTATCTATTTTCCATCCCATATCACTCTATAGTTTCATTAGTATTAAGTGTATCAAAAGATCATCCATCCTATAATATCTTGAGCATCCTATGTCCCACACTTTCTTGGAAATTTTGTTACTCTATCTTTCCTGGAATATTCCTACCCAATTTCTCTTTATTCTGGCTAACATTTTAAGTTTCATATCCATATAATTTCCTCAGAAAGAAATTATCTTTCTTTCATAGGTCCCTTTCTTGGCATCCTGCACTCTTACTTTTATATTATACTTCAAAGTTGAAATTTGCCACTTAATATCTTCTTACTGTATTAAATCATACATTTTACAAAGGCAGAGGTCATGCTCATATTGTTTCTTGCTTTATCTCAAAGGACTAGAAAAGTGAATTGCATAGGGGATTTTTAAATCCACATATTGTCATAAATCTAGAAGTTTGAATTTAATACTTTAGAGATTGAGTGATAAGAGGCAATTAGAAGACAAGTGCTATATCTAAAAAATTGAGTGACTGTTTCAGTCTGTTTTGTGCTATTGTAAAAACATGCAGATTGGATAATTTATAAACAATGGGAGTTTATTTGGTTTACAATTCTGGAGGCTGCCCAAGATCAAAGGGCAGTGTCTAGTGAGGATCCTCATACTGTGTCATCCCATGGAAGACAGGGGACGAATTCCCAAGGTAACTGACCCACTCCTGTGATAACTGCATTAATCCATTCATGAGAGCAGAGCTAATTACCTCTTAAAGATCCCACCTCTTAATACCATCACAGTGGCAACCAAATTTCAACCTGAGTTTTGGAGGGGACATTCAAACCATGTTAGTAACTGAAGAAGTATGGATTTAAGACTTTGTATTTAAAAACTCAGGGTAATCAAAATATAAAATATATATTAATTTATAAAGTCTTTGAAACATTGCAGGATAGGTGAGGAAACATAACATGGAGGAGAAATATGTGAACAGCATATTGAAGACTTCAATAGCAAAATGGGAATAATTGGAAGGCCATTGTAACACTATAACAAATAAAATTTTAAAATGAAAAGGAAGCAAATAAAAATGATAAAGGCAAGTATTAATAAACTATATGCAAAAAAGTGTCCAAACAGCATTTTTTTCTCTTGAAAATAAATAATAAAAATCAACAAACTATTATTGAGATGAGACTAACCAAAACTGTGAAGAAGAGAGAGTGCAAAAGGAAAGGGCACTCATATACAACATCACAAATTAAACACCACATCTTTAGCCAATAAAAATAACAATTTTAACAACTATTCATTTATCAGCATGGATCAAGCTCATGGATATATAATTCATCCACATAATTTACTCTAAGTATTATATTAATAGAAATATATGGAATATGATATTCATAAATGTTAAAGATCTTTCAAATAACAATGTACAGTAGTCCTTCCTTATCCGTGGTTTCACTTTCTTTACTTTCAGTTACCAGCATTCAAGTGTGGTCCAAAAATATTAAATGAAACATTCCAGAAATAAGCAATTCACACATTTTAAATTGTGCTCTGTTCTGAGTAGCTTGATGAAACCTCATCTGTTCTATCCTGCCCAGAACATGAATCATCCCTTTGTCCAACATATTCCTTCTATTTACACTACCAGCTTGTCAGTCACTTAGTAGCCATCTTGGTTATCTGACTGACTGTTGAAATATAACAGTGCTGGGGTTCAAGTAACCCTTATTTTGCTTAATAATGGCCCCAAGCACAAAAGTAATGATGCTGTCTATTCAAATACACCAAAGAGAAGACAGAAAGTGCTTCTTGTAAGTGAAACTGTGAACGTTTTTGACTTCATAAGGAAAGAAAAAAAAATTGTGTGCTGAAATTGTTAAGATTTATGGTAAAAATGAATCTTTTATCCATGAAAATGTGAAGAAGAGAAAAGAAATTTATGCATAGTATATATAGGGTTCAGTACTACACATGGTTTTAAGAATCCAGGTCTTTGAACATATGCCCTGTAGATAAAGGGGGACTACTGTATAATGTATGTGAATACATAAACATATAGAAACACATAGTGACTATGTATGGGGATGATAAACACTGTGTTACCACTGGAAGTTGAGGAAGGAAATTACAGATAAGTGCCCAATAGGATTCAACTGTATCTTTAATGCTCTATTTATTAAAACAAAGTAAAATATGAGTTTTAAGTAAATATGGCTTAATGTTAACAGTGGTAAAAATGACTGCAGGGTTGATGGATGTTATTCACATTATTGTCTATAAAAGTCTGAAGTTTTTGAAATATTTTACATTATAAAAATTAGTTACATTTCCAAGAAAATTCAGTACATACTTTTCCCTTTTTTTCCTGACGGTGCCACTAAAAACTCCACGCATTATATATAAAACGTGAGAAGACCCTGAAATGTGGGGAGACGTGATCCTGGCTAGGGGGCCTCAGGACTCAAAAACTGATGCACAGGGAGCTCTATGGGTTTTATTTTGCCTGGTATTTCATGCTGTGTGCTGGAAAACCCTATAACCCAGGAATGCCAATTTACACAGACAAAAGAAGTCCCAAAATGCTTGCTCTCTTGAGACAAATGAATATGAAATGGAAAGCCTAGCAAAACAGAACTTTAAGAAAATAACCTCTCTACTGCAGTCACCAATTGCCAAGTTGGTAGCCTAGCCTTTGAAATTTTTTAGGCTGTAATAAGTTATCCCAATCCCCTTGCTGGGGAGGTATCAAAGGGGGCTGTGTAAGGAACTGGGACTATATCTCCACCAGGTGATAGCCAGCTCCCCAGCTCTCCCTTCTGTCATGACAATGGAGACCATGTAGGGAGCCTGGACTTCCATCTTTACCTCTTGTTAATGAGGAATCCCTCTCCCTCCCCACTGGTTGGAGTCATAGGAGACACAGGGCGGAGTCAATACTTTTACCAACACCACAGTACAACAGTACCAATACCACTACCACTACCACTCCAGTGACCATTGTCACTGGAGACCAGTTGAGCAGCAGTGACAAGATACACCCACTCCTCTTAACCAGGAAGGTATCACTGAACACCTGGTGTAGTACAAGAACTCCCACTATAGGCCAAGGTAACAAGGCACACTCCTCCTTAGGTCTTAATAGAAACAGAGTAGGGAACCAAGACTTCTATCATCACCTAGCTGTAATGAGGTGGCCCTTCTCTTGCTGAAGCCATGTCAAGGAATCCAACTAAAATAGAAGATTTAATTAAGATCTAGAATCTCCTATCATAATATTTAAAATGTCTTTGTTTCAATAAAAAATCAGATATTATCCCCCAAATCAAGAATATCTCAAACTGAATGTAAAAAGACAAGCATTGCAAATGCCAAGATGACAGAGATGTTAGAATTATCTGACAAAGATTCAAAGCAGCAATCATGAAATGCTTCAATGAGCAATTATAGACATGCTTGAACCAACTTAAAAAATTGAAACTGTGAAAGTTGTCAGAATCAAAATGGACTCTCTTGTGTTAAAAATCCAACAAATGGAGCCAGAGAAGGCCATTGGGAAGGATTCTCGTGCATACATGCCTGATGACAAGAGCTATCTCAAAAGACTGCAAAGACCACAACTTTGCACAAAGACCATCACAATCTCCCTCACAGAAAATGCTTCTGTGAGGGCATTTACCCAACAACTGCCTGTTCAATCTCAGTCTGTTGTTATTGATACTTTTTGTAATCAAGGATAATTATGTCAAAACAATCATTTAATTCTCCTCATTTTTTCTTTAAAAATATTAGATTTCTTTTATCTCCCTGAATATGCACATAGCTTACTATGTCACTCATATTCCCAGTGCCAACTCCCCAATAAATAACATTTCTTTTAAAGAGCCTTTCTTTGTCCATTATTTAGGTTTGGAAAAAGCCTAAAATACTCTTTGTAGGTCCACTGGAAAATTGCAGTTTATGGGGAGCAGAGAAGAGGAGGAGAAACCTGCCACTGGAATCAGTAGTGGTAAGAAAACATAAGCTATGGTTGTCTAATTGTTAGAATCTAAGTAGGACTACCTGCAGAGTTAAAAATCCCAAAGCCCTATTCTTATGGGTGGGTGGGTCTTACATTTTTCAGAATTTTTCATACAGGATCTTTAACATGTTATCACTGTGAGGATCAGAGGAAAATCTGCTCATGCTTTGAGAAAGAGGAAGGAAAGTGCCACCATTTTCAAATACACCTACGGGCAAATAACGGTCTTGAAATATGCTGAAACTTTCTGTATTTTGTTACGTTGCTCAAGAGAAACTACTTTATAAAAGCCTTCTCTGACTTAGGGTAGGGTAATTAGCAAATTCTAGTCCCCTGTAGCCTTGCTGTCTCACAAAAAAGGAGAAAAAAATAAAGGTTAAAAACTCTTCTGAAGATGATACCCCAAGAGTTTTGGCCCACTAGGGAAAATAAAAACAGAGATAATCATATAATTAAGAACATGTTTTCTTCCCAGCACCTAACTACTACATCAACAAGGCTTCAGGATAGTAACAGTGGATCACAAGTGAGAAAGCTGTAAGACACAGACTCCATTTAAGAAGAAGTTTCTAGGGAAACTCAAAGTCAATAGGGGAGAAAAATACAAGAATGCTAGATGAAATTGAAGCCTCTGACATCTATAGTTACAAAATTACTAAACACTAACTTCCTAGTTAGATAAACATAAAACTTTACATTAAAGGGCCATTTACCTCAGTTCCTATTACCTGAAACACCTCTGATTTCAACAAAAAATTGCCAGGCATCTAAAAGGCAAGAAAAAAAAATCTGAGGGACGTGGTGAGCACTATGGAGGAGAAGGGCATGCTTGAAATGTAGTTGGGGAAAGGAATTAGGGGTCTCAATAAGGGGAAGGAAATCCTCTAAAACTGATTTATGTGATTTACTGTACATCTTGATAAATTCA
>CAUYRT010088222.1:0-21412 GCA_963574885.1 Lepilemur ruficaudatus
TGCAAAGATGTGGAAACAACCCAAGTGCCCATCAATACATGAGTGGATTAATAAAATGTGGTGTATGTATACCATGGAGTTCTACTCAGCTACAAAAAAATGGTGAACTACCTAACATATTATCCTGGGTGGAGCTGGAGCCCATTCTACCAAGGTGAAGCCTCATAAGAATGGAAAAACAAGCACCACATGCACTCACCATTAAATTGGTACTAATTGATCAACACTTACGTGCACATATGGAAGTAACATTCACTGGGTGTTAGGAAGGTGGGAGCAGGAAGGAGGGGATGGATAAATTCACACCGAACGGATGCGGTGTGCACTGTCTGGGGGATGGGCATGCTTGCAGCTCTGATTCAGGTAGTGCAAAGGTAATATACATAATCAAAGTGTTTGTACCCCTATAATACTTTGAATTAAAAAAATAGCAAGCCACTGGAAATCTTGAAGAAAAATTTTGTTTATAAATAAACATCTTTAAACTTTGAAAAATTAGGCTCTAAGGACATGGTCATTTGCAAAATAGATAGAATTATATTCTGTCATACTAGGAATGATTTTGTTGCTATTGTTCAAGACCACATTGGGGTGTTTGTGTTTTTCCTAACTAAAGCAACAGTTTCTAGTGGAGACAAAAATTTTGTAATCAGTTCTCTTGCTAGAAGACATTGTTTTATGAAACACTAAAATACTAATGAATCATTAGAAAAAATCCCAATTGTAATATTTTTGTATAAATGGTGTTTAGAAACATTATTATATTTTCAAATTGAAATTTTTTGTTTAAAGAAACAGAAAATACTCTTGCTGGTCCAGCATTTGGCCTGCAAACCCATGCTGGCTCCAGTAAGAGATGTGATGTGTGAAAAGTTTTCTGACATTTGTGGTATAAAAAATAAGTTATTTTTGCTTCTTTGAGTTCAGGGTCTGATGACAGTCCCCTATTCAATCTTCTGTGCATTATTGCACCCACCATGCCTGCAATGTCCTGGCTTAGGAGTCCCCGCTAATATGGATGTCCCAAACCTGACACAACCCTGGGGGGCCTCACTGGAGAAAGTTCTGCACTCTAAAAGTAAAGGGGAAAAATAAAAGAGGCTTGATTTTTTTTCCAATAAAATAAAAAGCCAGGTGCATGGCCACAAATGAATAGCATCTTTTTGTTTCTCTTCCACGATGCACATGTGAAAACCCTGCTGATTTTCCATAATTCTAGCACACAGAGCTTCTTGAAAATTCACTTCCAAAGAGCACAGGCAAATTATGAGGGCAGGTGGGGGCAATAATCATGATTTCTGCTTCAGTGACCTGGTTCCTTTCTCTGCGCTATCTACACTGCACTAAAAATCTCATCTGGAAATTACAGTGAGTCCACGCTGAGTTTCTAGCATTAGGTGAACCTTATATCTCAAATACTGCCTTCCCCCACTTTGAAGAATCACATCTGCTACCAAAAGAGAAATTGGAGACTTTTCAGTATATGGGATTGGATATTGAATACAAGAATCTGGATCCTGCTCCTGTAAGAAAATTGCTACAGTTTCTTTCTTTAAACAGATGCTCAGAGAGAGAGAGTGTCCTAATTACTTACCCTTTATGTAATTCGAGGGCAGAGCTTAATTACTCCACTCTCTTTGCTATGCTGCTACATATGGTCCAGCGTGGGAGTTAGCGATGGGGAATCTTGGGATCTCCGTCCAGAAGAATCCCAGAACGGGAAGGCATGAGCGTGGACCCGCCTGGCACACCAAGGTGTGGGACCTGGCAGGGACTGGGGGAGTGTGTTTGGTGGCACTGGGTGCAGACTGACGTGCAAACACTGAAACATCTCTTCTCCCTCCCAAACTGCTACCCCAGGAGATGGCTTGATTAAAATCATGCAAAGACTTTTTAATCCTGGTGTCTTGCATCATCCTTCTAATTTTCTTCTCCAAGAATCAGCTGTTAAGTCTTTCTCTCTCCACTCCCCTCTCTATCCCGTTTCCTCTCAACTAGTTAGCTCATGGATATGTTACCAAATAAAACCACTCTAAATCTGATTTGCATTGTTGGTAATATCTGATGGGCTGGTATTGTTAATACTGTACCTTTCATCCTTGATCAGGAATGAGGTACTCTATCATAAAAGTCCAGTAATCATAGCTTCCCAACCAACCAATGGGCATGTGCGGAGGACAATTTCGTATCTGGTCATGAACATCTCCTGCAAGGTGCGATGGCGTCCAGACGTGGAGGCCAGGGCTGGACCTGGGCTCCAGCTCAGCCAGACGCCAGAAAGCTGGCAGAGCGCTGCGGTGCGGAGGAGGTAGGGACTGCAGAGGTGGTGGCCAAGGAAGAAGATGATCAAGGAAAATTGTCTTTAAAAGTCTTTTCAGTTCTATCTAGAAGATACAAACAAAGAAAAGAAAAGAAATAAAAGTGTGGCTGACATCGGCTCATATTAATACATGTCTTTTGTGGCCATACCATGTCAGAGAATTGCCAACACGCCCGTGCTCCTGAAAAATTACCAGGACAACAGCAGAATGTTGGCGTTAGCTTGAGGAAGTCAAAAATCCAACTGTGAGAGAAACGCAAGCTATTGTTGTACAGCTAGAGTGAAGTACTGCTTCACACGTCAGCTACGTACGTCAAAAGACTTTGTGAAAGCCTAGGACAGTGCTGTACGCTACTGCAGACTTTATAAATACTGTACCCTTAGGTTACACTGAATTTAAAAAAATAATTTTGTTTCCTCAATAATAAATTAACCTTAACTTACATTGTAGCCAAAATGATAACCTGTTCAGAGCCAGGGAGTATAGTGAGTTGCTCTGGAATGGACTCCAACAGAGAAGGCAACTCCCAGGAATTCCTTACAAAAGATGTACGAATTCCTCTTCAGGAAGCTGACTTTTCAAGACAAGGAGAAACACTCCAAGTAGAAAAGAAAGTATCTGCTATTCCTCCAGACAAACTTGGAACTGATTTTGCATCTTTTAGTCAAGGGAAGATAAGTTTTACTGATAATGTCTTACCTAGCACTGTATCTGTTTGCATCAGTTTGAAGATAAGTTTGAACAATCTATGTAAACATGCTACATTGGATGGCTTTTACACCAACTGTTTGGCAGGGGAATCTTTTGTATTTAAAAACCATTACAATGCATAAGACATGTTTTTCCCTTGTATGTTAAACTCTTCCTAGCGTTTTGTATTTATATGTTGTCAGTTTGTGATTTTTGAACCAAAATTTGGTTTAAAAATATGGTTGTAATATATATGAGAAATAGTTTGGTATTTATCTTATAAAAATAAAGGATGATTGTAAATAAGTTTTCCTGTACACTTTATGCCAGAATTGAGTATAATATACTACTTTATGTTTTCAAGGAGACAAATCATAATACATTCTATATTGTCTGCAAGACCTATGTTATAAACCATATTCTTAACAACCGTGTACTTTTATGTTTTGAGTAGTCTGTATTTTAACATGTAAGTTTTCCCTGAAAAGTAGTAAAGACATAGACTTGTGCAAAATAGTTTTCAAATTTATAGATATTAAGTATATAAGAATCAAATGTGTATGTAAAAATGCTTTTGTTAGTCTGGAACTTAATGGAGAAAAATCCAATAAATTTGAAACGTGGATGTTAATCGGCTTATATGCATGGATGAACACAAATAAAGCTAGTTAACATATTTTTAAAAAGCTGGAATTATCCACCAGAGTGGGAAAGGGAAGCAGAGTGCATGCATTCTGGAGGTATTACCAACTGTAATGAGAATGACAGAGACCTATAGGTATTGCCCCAGAAACATTTCCAGGATATGTTGTTGAATTACAAAAACAAAAACAAAAAGATGCCACACTCCAGTCTTCTCCCCCATTCCTCTCTCTCTTCTCTCTCTATCTATGTACGTATCTGTACACACACAAATATACACACAGACATATGCACATGTGTTTATGATCCTTTATTATAAAGAATGAACCGCAAGAAACAACATGAGACACTTTTGTTTGTTAATGCATGGAAGACCTGCCAAAGAGTCTACAGCTCTCTGGAAAGGAATGAGATGGGGATTGTCAAGTTTTGCTTTTTATACTGATCTTATGCATTATTGGATTCTTTAGATGAGTCTGTATTTATATATCAGATGATATAACAGCACCAAGGAAAGCTTATCAGATGGTTTGCAGAAAGGAGTTTAAGTCCAAGTTCACCCTAAGGGGAAGCAGAACCCAGAGGTGAGGCGGCGGGAGAGGGACTGGGACCCCAGAGTGGGAAGCAGAGCTCGGAGAGGAAGTTCAGGGCAAGAGGTGGGGATTTTCTTACACCTTATCTTTTAAAAAATCGTATACAAAATTATATTAGTCTTTAAATATGAATAAACTACATTTTCCCCAAAATTTCAATGAGATATATACAAATATAGGCTTCAGACTTTCTGAACTGAATGAATTCCCTCTCATTGGTTGATCAAAAATTTTATATAAAGCAAATACAAAAGGCCCTGGGTATGTTCATATTTAATATTTGAGAATGTCGACTAAATAAGGGACCTATTCTGAAAGTGTTTCATATAGTAATTGTGGAAGTTTGCTAAGGCCTCACTTTGGACAAGTACACCTAGATCTTGGAGTTCAGAGCTAGTCCTTACCTAGTTCCTGCCCAAGCAGTCAGGTTCTCTGGTCAGAACCTGTTCTGGGCCTAACGTGCGCCTGCCCCTGGGAACGGCTGCGTGAGGACTCGGCAGCCGGCAGCTGCTGCCTGCAGGCGGGGGAGAGAGCTCTGCCAGACGCGGAACCGCCTAAACCCTCATCTTGGACTCTTCAGGTTCTAGATCGTTGAGAAAATAAATTTCATTTTTTAAGCCGCCCAGTCTATGGCATTTTGTCATGGCAGCCTGAGCAGATTGATACAATCGCAAACGTAATTTATCTGAGAAATTCAATGCAACAGGCGACTTAGGGTGTACCCTACTGGGAATATAAAGGAATTACTTTACTCAAATACTCTAACAAGGAGTTGCAAAATCTCCTGAGTTTGTCTGCAAAAAGCATTCACTCTAGCATCCCCCACTCCAGGGAAAAATAAAGAAGCCGAAAGCATATGATTTGAAAACAACTTTAATAATCATTACTTTATTAAACAACAGCGGTATAAGATACATTTCATCTAAATGAAGAATTTTAAGCATTGTAAGAAATTTAAACTAGTATAGTACTTAACACAGTTATTTATATTAAAGGAAAACTAATCCTAAATTTATTAAAGGTTTAAGATAAAACATTACATTTTAAGTGCAGTTTTGACGAATCGTTCATGATACATATCACCCTGTCAGGAGACTAGTCTGTGGTGGCCGTGTGACCCCTCTCTGCTCATCCGGGTCTCTCTTTGACAAGCAGGGTGGCATGCAGGATGGATTTCAATGGCATCTAACAAAAGTTTTATCGTATTTGCTTGATACTTAAAAAAAAAAAAAAAACTGTGTCTAGGGTCTTTTTCTGCTTGAAAATAGAATTCAAGAAACACATCTATAAAGGGTCTCCTGTTCTATGTCACCATGCTAGCGTGCATTCCTTAGCAGCTCACTCTGGCTGTGTGCCTACTCAAAGGCAGAGACACGGTGGAGCCTTTTTTTATCCTTTTTTGGAGAAATACATTTTTCTGATTTTCACTGCAGTAACCAAATTTACATTGGGGACATGCTCCAGGCTAAGATGAGGCAGCTGGTGATTCCAGTGGGTGTACCAGGGGAGTCTGTGTTGGCTTTGCACTGTAAGTGGTACGTAATATTCGATAATGATAATGAATGGCCATGTTACTGGTTTATGTGTCTAATATACTTTTTATCATTATTTTACAGTATAGTACTTCTACTTACATTAAAAATAGTTAACTGTAAAACAGTGCCAGGCAGGTCCTTCAGGGGATATTCCAGAAGCATTGTTGTCACAGGAGATGACAGCTCCGTGTGTGTTATTGCCCTCAAAGATCTTCCAGTGGGACAAGATGTGGAGGTGCAAGACTATGATATTGATGATCCTGACCCTGTGTAGGCCTAGGCTAGCGTGTGTGCTTGCATCTTAGATTTTAATAAAGTGTTTTTTTAAACGAAAAATTTAAAAAATTAAAATTGAAAAAAGTTTATAAGCAAAGGATAAAAAGAAAACACTTTTGTACAGCCCTACACTGTATTAATATTTTAAGCTATGTGTTATAAAACAGTCAAAAAGTCAAAAAATTAGCAAGTTACAGTAAGTTAATGTTAATTTAGTGTTGAAGAAAGAAATTTTTTTAATAAATTTAGTATAGCCTAAATGTCCAGCGTTTGTGAAGTCTGCTGTCACAACAGCAGACAACGTATGAGGGCTTCACGGTCACTCGCCACTCACTCACTGACTCACCCAGAGCCGCTTCCATCCTGCAAGCTCCGTTTATGGTAAGTGCCCTGTACAGGTATACTGCTTTTTTATCTTTTATGCCATATTTTTACTGGACCTTTTTTATGTTTAGATATGCAAACACTCCCTTGTGTGACAATTGCCTACTCTATTCAGCACAGTAACATGCTGCACAGGTGTGTAGCCTAGGAGCAAGAGGCTACACCATGCAGCCTGGGTGTGCGGTAGACTGTACCATCTAGGCTTGTGTAAGTGCACTATGATGTTTGCACAATGGCAAAATGGTCTAATGATGCATTTCTTAGAATGCACCCTGTCACTAAGTGACACGTGATTATACCTGCTAGTGCTTTTACACAGTAAAGGGAAGTCATCAGAACCACTTGATTCACAGATGCTCGTGTCAAACTCATTGTTACTTTCTTCTCCTTTACAGAATTATTGCTTACTTTATTTTGCCAGAAAAGAGTAAGATGAGCATCCACTGTCAAATTAAAATTGTAAGCATTGCTAAAACTAAAAGATCCATGCAATTTTTTGGAAACAGTTTTTTTTTCTAATTTTTATTTCTGTTCCCTTTGTACCTTGATATAAACTTTGATTTTCTCTTTCTGTTAACTTTTTTTTTCTTTCTTGCTCATCTCTATGTTTAGTGTTAGTTTGCTCAGATTTAGACTCTAAAATGTCCTGTTTTGATAAGCCTTCCTGAGTACATTAGCTTTGGACAAGTAAGTTAATTTGTCCTTGTTGCATTGACAAATATTTTGTTCTAAATTTTCAGGCATATATACGTTAACTAGCAGGTCTGAAAATCTAATTGTTTCAAATTCAAACTAATCGACACTCTGCACCATGAGAGATGCAGACACAGTTGTCCAAGTCCATTCAGCATCTCAGGATTGCCCTTCCCAATGTCGCCAATATGACATGCAAGGTGTGGTCCCTTCCGAGTGCCCTGCGTGTCTCTGCTCACTTCTAAGAACGGGCATCTTGCATAATTTAGTGGAAATTCATTGGAATATCTTCTTCCATGAAGACTGCTTATAATCTTGGCTCATGTACTATTAGGTTGCTTTTCTCTTCCATTGGTTTTCAGAGAGACTTTAAGGTCTGATTTTCTTTGCATGTGGTTTGACCCAATAATCTCTCACTCACTTACAAATCAAACAGGACATCTAAAGAGGAAAAGACCTGGCCTTGATCCTGGCACAGTCAGTTGGTGTTCATCTCTGCCCCTTCCCAGTTGTATAACTAGATAAACACACAGACACACACACATACTCACGCACATATTGATGATCTCTTCTTGGTATAAAATAAGCCCCAAGAAACAGGGAGAAACATATATTTGGAAACTCTTGCCAGGGAGAGCTACAGCATCCACACTTCTGTGGAGGCAGTAAGAGGGGCTTTTCAAATATTGCCTGGTTGAATTTCTTCCTGACTATTTGGTTCAAGACATAATTGTCATGATCCCTATTCTTAAGAACTTACAAAGTGATTGATGAAACAAAAAAAGACTAGTATATATTAATAATAGAAAACCATGCAAAAAGCATAAAATTAACCATTAACATGTGAGTTTGAGAATCAAAGAAATGTTATAACAATCACGGCAATCATTTATGGAATAATATTTTGAAACCAATGAGAGTTGATGGATCTTGTGAATAATAGTCAAAGTTCCTGTGTTAACGAATATTATAGATTAAATACAATAAATGTCTAAATGGCAATAGGAGCATATGCCGGAGGAATAGCCTGGATGGATATTTCCATACTTAAACACAGGGAAGGTCAACTGATCTTAGGTGATACTCAAAAATTAAAGATGAATTGAAGAAGACCATTTTATAGTTTTTGAGACCTAATGCATTATGTGTATATCATTCAAAAGAAAAAAATAATTTTTCTTGTATTGATAGTAGATCTGCATTTAATCAGAACTTGAAAGTTCTGTCATTTCCAAGTCAAATTTTTTCTAAAGAAGATCAGAAAGCAGAACTGAATGCAACCTTCTCTTGCAAACTGAAATGTATAAGCAACAGACGGAAAGAGTGATATTGAAAAACTCCCTTGCATTCATATATAAAAATCTCACATTGGAGTTTTGCAGGTAGGTAGCATTTTGTCCCTGACATATAGTTCAGTTAGGTGTGAATTTATCCAACCCACAATGCACGCTATCTGGGTAATGGGCACACTTAAAACATTGACTCAAAATGTACAAAAGCAATATATAACCAAAACATTTGTAAGACCGTAATATTCTCAAATTTAAAATAATTCAGCTTCTGGATCAAAAATGAAATAAAATGAAAAAAATCATTAAATTTAATAAAAAGGAATGATAAAATATTTTAAAACATCCAGGGAACAGAAAGAATTAAAAAAAAAAACCTGAAATATTATAAGTTGAAAGAGTTGACTAAAAATGATGGATCTCTGGATAGTGTAGTGATATATCAAGTGTTTCAAATTCCTTTATAACAAAAGATACTTTTAAAACTCAAATTTTTTGTGAAGCTTTGCTGCATAAGTGCTTCTGTGCATGGCTTTTGTTCATCTCCATGACTAAAAGACCTTTTTTCCTGTATTCTGAGCATTTTTTTCTGCATGTTTTTTTTCTCTTTAGTTATGACTTTCATCTACCTTGAAAAAAATAGCTCTGCATTTTTGGTTTACACAAACACACTCTTTTGATGGAGTGATCATTGCTTTTTTCAACAAAATATTATTATAATAAACTTTAAACATTTATAATTGAGCTATTGTATGTAATCACTGAACGCTATTGAATATATTTTTGGCATCAATAAACATGTTATAAAATATTCCGGGGTGATTTTTATATGAAGTTTCAGACAGAGAAGTTTAGAAATAGAAGGCCTGCTCCTTGTAGATGGCAATGGTGTCTCTAAGTAAGAGACGCACTCCTCACGGTTATCAGAGCGGCTAGACAAATGTGCAGAACAGCAAGTTGTCTGTTCACGGCTTCTTTCCTTCTGTTCTTTCTCACAAATGATGAATCTGTATATTATAAAACTGCTTTCGGCTGCAGGTGCTGGAAGACTCGGTTTTAAGAAGGGCAATAACAAGAGTTCATTTTCTCCCGTGTCCGGGAATCCAGCAGTGGGCGGTTCTAGCGTGACCAGTTCAGGAGCCAACTGCCCCAGGCCCTCTGCACCGCACGCAGCGGTTCCCAGAAGACACACAAAGCCGCCAGCAAGAGGAGGAGAGCCACGCCTTTAGGGCAACATTTTATTAAAGAAGAGCATGTCTCCTAAAAGCTTTTCAGTGGACTTCTCACGACCGTGGGCCAGGGTGTGTCACAGACCTAGAGAGCTGCCCGGCCAGGGACGCGGATTAAGTCGGTCCTGTCCTCTCCGTGTACTTCCCTTGTGTAAGGTGAACGTGATGGAGTGAGGGCTTTGGGGGCGTGAGTGGTGCTGGCAGCCAGCTCTGTCTGTTTGTTGCGTCAGATAAACAGCAAGGCTCTTTCCTGGACGATTATTCGTGCTTACGTTGTTGTACGCCAGCCTTCTGTTTCTTTCCACTCTGGACCATACACTGGGACTGGCACATTTAATGAATGCGTATGTATCACAGGACGTGGAGATACAAATTGAGTCGAGGATGGAGAGCCAGGGAAAGCGTATTCCAAATGCATTTGCGACGTGCCCATATATTAAGGAACAGCCCATGCCCAGAGTAGCCAGCTGCTAGTGTGTGGCCAACCCCTGACTGATTACCTGACAGACCCAGAGGAAAGTCACCTGCCTCCTACTGAGTCAATGTGGTGAATTAAATGCTGCTTTATCACTCTTAAAAGCAAATAAGGTTTTGTCATTAAATATCTAGGCCTAAAGCCAAGCCTACCAGTCTTTCTGCCTTAAGTGTACATAAATATGAAGTAGTCTCACAGATAATAAGACCCAAAGTTCTCCGTCCTTGAAAGGGCCTCATGCCAGGGAGGAGGCCGCCGTGGCCTTCCGCTGCAGCTTGTTGGGGAGCCTGCGGGAAACTCCTCCCCAGAGATGCTTGCTGGGAAGCATCAGAGGGACAAATTTCTGTCGGATTCCACCATTGTCAAGGCCAGGCCTGAGTGGCCCCCATGAGGGCTCAGCCTACCCTCCTAGTCTGAAGAGACTACACCTCCCTTCACAGAGGAAATCCAGGATTCAGGCCAAAGCTCCCGGGACCTAGAGACACCTGACAGTGGGGCCTCTGGCTGCAGACATGTCGGGGTGGTTCACTGGGCGTGGCGGTGTGGCCCGGCCAGCCCACTGCTGGGCTCAGAAGGCACCATACAGCACCCACAAGGACACAGCACCACGGCCTTCTGTCCTGGCTGCGCCCACTCTTCCCTGCTTGCCCTCAAAGGAACCGATTCCAACCACGTCTGGAACTCTGCAATACCCCCGCCCACAGTCTCTCTTACACTTGAAGAAGTGAAATCACCAATTAAAAAAACACAAGAGTGTGAGACACACAGCACCAAGTAGACCATGAAAGGGACACTTGTTTGCAGGGTGAGCAGAGACGGGAAGGCGAGTGTCACATTGCTCCACCTCAGCAGCGAACGTGCATGTTTGGCAACTAGAATTTTCCACTGCTCTATGAATGTTAGAGAATTACCATGAAAATACCACATGTATTGCTTTGAGAGTTACAAATAAATTTTAGAAAGTAGGCAAATTTGCAAATACAAAATCCTTGACTAAGAAGGATCAACTGTATAGCAATAAATCCACCCTCCACAAACCTTTCTCCATGTCTCAGTTAGTATTAGAACTCAAAAAGAAAAGAGAAGACAGGGATTTTATTTTCCTACATTTTCTTATTTTGCAAACTTAGTAACCTAAGAAAATTTTGTCATCTGTAGGATGAAATGCATCGTGACTTGTTGGAGGCTGAAATGTCATGACTCAGAGACAGGTAGATGGAGACAGAATTATCAAATATGCCAAATGTTAACACCTGGTAAATCTTGGTGAAAAGTATAATGGTATTTATTGTAGTATTTATTTAAATTCTCTTACAGATGACAATACCATGGTTGTGCCTAAAAATAACAAAAATTGCATTGAGTCATCTAAGAAATATGCAATCCGTATTCAAATTTAAAAAATCTTACAGTCTTTTACATAAAATATTTATTTCAGAACTCAATCAAGGTTTACACTCTGCATATCCTTTTTTTATTTCCTTTGTTTCTTTCGATGAAGAACAATCCCTTCACATTTATTTATTTATTTAGTTAGTTAATTGCTTATTTAGTGAGACAGTTATGTTGTTGTTCATGGCATCAAGTGTTATGAAGAGTGCAATCCAGTTGACTTGTAGAATATTCTGTCTACATTTCTTTGATGGTTTACTCAGGATTAGATTTAAGTTTATCCATTTTAATAAAAATATATTTAATACTAAATATCTATGTTTGGTATTTCTCATTGGATCACATCAAAAGGTCTTTTTCTGCCACATACAATGCTAAGTTTAACTATTCGATCAGGATGGCAAAGTAAGAGAGAGATTTCATTATTTAGCTTCCTAAAACCGTAATATTTAAAAATTAATTCTCTGCCTCTTCTGAGACCTTCCTTTATTGCATGTGTCTGCTCTTGGTTGTCTTTAACAACAACTTCTTATTTCTTTGCCTCTACTTAGCACATGCATAGCTATTCTTAAGTGTTTCCAAGCTTAAAAATACAAAAATAAATTTCCTTGGTCTGCAACTGCAGCATGTCATGTTATCTGTCTCCTTCCTTTTGAACATATTTCTTAAAGAACTGGTCTACATAATGTCACCCATGACTTCCTACTAATTCACACAATGAATCAATATAATCTGGATTTCGCCTTCACCGTCCCACTGAAATCCTTTCTAACGTTTGCAGTTGTGCCAAATGGAACTTCCTTCTTGCTTACTTCATTTGCTTTTCCTGCTGTATGTAAACCTGGTAGCCACTGCCTCATTCTGTCTCCTCCCCTGACTTTCATTGCACCAGTATCTTTTATTTATTTTTCCAATAACCTCTCTGATTTTCATTTTAAGTCTACTTTGGGAATCATTTTTTGTCTGCACCTGTATATTGGCTATCCTAATATTTCAATCCTTAATCCTCACTTAAACTCACCACATAACTTTTTATTAATATCCATAGCTTCTATGACCACGTGAGTTCTAACGATTTAAACAACTACACATTGGCACTGGCTTGTTCCCTGAAATCAAATGCCACAACATTACATAGGTAAGAAGAAAAAAAAATGCCACATATCCAAGATTACATAAATAATCAATTGTCCCAAAGCTACTTCAATTTTATGTTTTATTTTTATATCCTGCTCATATAACTTTATATTATTTTGTAAAAATTTTCTCAAGGGAATTTTCCAATTCTTTTGTTCAGTCATTCATTTTAAAATATATTTTGAAATTTGAAATATTTTAATATGTTATATTTTGAGTATCATCTACTAAGTGTCAGGCAATGTGCTAGTCCTTGGTAATATAATATAATGGTTTCAACAATCTCTTAGAGTTCCTGTCCTCAGAACCTTATAGTATAATGAGTGAATGCCAATGGCTAATGTTCTATCAGAGAGGCAGAACTACTTTGGATATAGATATAGACATATGTCTACAGTGGTTACGTATATATTTATATGAATATGTATGTGTGTGTAGTGGTTATGCTTCTCTGATAAATACACAGTAAACACATGTGCATCCATGTATGTCTGTGTGTGTATATAGTACATATTAATATACATACGTAGATAGAGAGAGAAATCCATATACATCTATGAAGTGATTTGTTATAGGGATTTCATTTTATGCAATTGTGGGTTCTGGTGAAACAGCATCCCTAAGGCTGCTGTCTTCATGTCTGATGATGAAGTCTGAAGGCCCCAGGGCAAACAGTTGCAGAGGAGGATGGATGTAAACATATAAAATTGGGGAAGAAAAAGAACTAGCTGGGACTTACAAGCATGATCTGGAGCCCAAGGACATGAGCTGAAATTTGTGTAAATTCTTGTTTGTGTTGACTTTGGCAGTCTGGGTGTTCTGCCGGAGCTGAGGCCTGCACACACTTGTCCCAGGAGTTAGAAGAAGCTGCAGGAAGAGCCAGGGAAAGACAAAGCTGTTGCGAGCCCAGCCATGGCTCATGTCTGCAAAGTCAGCCAGCAGGGCAGCGACAGCATATGAGCATATGTGCCTGACAACACACCTTCTGCTCTACTTGCACTCTTGAGAGTTGGCTCAGAAATCTTTTGTGTGGCTCATGCTAACCATGGAAAGGAATACTGAAAACACGTAGTTCAGCCTAGCCAAAACCAGTACATGGACCAGTCAGTTGCAACGCAGTGTGATAAGCCCTAAGTTCCAAAGGAGAAGAGAAGGGAATGTGAGCTAGATGTTAGCTAATACTCCCAGGATGAAGGAAAAATTATTAAACATTTTTCCAAAGCATGAGAGAAAGGACTGTAAAATAGTTCATCATGCATAAATTTGTAAACTAATTTGCTATCATTGAAAGTTTAAGTGGGTTTCATCTCAGGTAAGTAAAGAACTCCATGGTTCAAAGTCTTTTACCATATTTTAAAACAAACATAAAAACTCCATCTTCTGATATATTTGTTCTGTCAGCCAAAATTTGCCCGGATTGCATTTTCTTCAAATGTTGTTCACCTGTTTGTCATTACAAAATGTAATCTGTTTCATGCACATCCTGGAACCTTGACTATCTTTTAAATTGGTGAAAGAAAATGAGCACAGGAAAGTGTGATACATGAGAGGAAGGGGCGTACAGTGCAATAAAAAAACAAGTTATATATATTGCAAAAGCTAAGACTCATATTTGACTTGTGGATAAAATGGGCCAAATGTCTCAAGGCACGGCTTGGAAAGTTACTTCAGAGCTCGACCACCAACCATCACCACTCTGAGATCTATTTCCTGTTACCCTTGCTGGTGACTCCTAGCTTCTTGTGTATATTGGCTTTACTTTTTCTTTTAGCTGCTTTTGTCACTGTTTCCAATCCTACATTAATTTATTTGCTCATTTGTTCATTCTTACAAGAAGTATGTTCAGTTGAATATGCCAAACCCTGTGTTTTGCTAGTAAATAAAAATAACGGTTGTGACCACATAATACTTAATATGTTGACATGCACTTAAAACATGTGAACTCAATTAAACTTTATATTAACATAATAAGTAGCTATTATCACAGGTAATTTACTTGGGGACTTTAACATAGAGAGATAATCAATTATGCAGAGTTAGGATTTGAACATAGGTCTGTTCAATTCCAAAGCACACTGTACCAAGAAGCTCATGCTCTAATGAAAAGAAAAGAGGCCTGTAAATAAACAATCCCATCTATTAAGTGCTCAGCATATTTATTTTAAAAATACAAGGAGAAAGTGATCGATTGGCTTTAGACTGAGAAAAAGAACTTTAGCTTATTCTTAAAGGATTAGTAATTATTAAATAAGAGGGTAAAATGAAAGCGCTAACTCCAGAAGAAAAAGAGTAGCTTAAAAGCACAGTATTATGGAGGAACAAAGACTGATTTGAAGATGCGTAAGCAATTTGGCGTGGCTGAAGAGCAGTGTCACTGCAGGGATGTGGTAATAGACAAAGGCAGGGACCCAGGGAACAGATGTCTTTCGAAATCTGTGTTAATCAGCACAGACTGCCACAACAGAATACTAGAGACTGGGAAGCTTAAACAACAGAAATTTATTTTTTTCACAGTTCTGGATGCTAGAAGTCCCAGATGAAGAGGTTCAATTTTATTCTGAGGCTTTCTTTTTTGGCTTGTAGCGGCCACTCTTTGACTGTGTGCTCATGTAAACTCTCCTCTGCGCATGCTCAGAGCAAGGAGAAAAGATAGCTTTCTAGTATTTCTTCCTATAAGGACACTAGTCCTATCAGATTAGGATTCCACCCTCATGACCCCATTTAACCTTAATTACTTCCACATAGGCCCTATCTGCAAATACAGTCACATTGTGAATTAGGACTGCCATAAACATAATTTTTTTGAGGGGGGGCACAATTCAATCCAAAGCATTCCACCCCTGATTACCCAAAATTTATGTCCTTATCACATGACACCAAATACATTCCTCCCATCCTGACATGTCCAAAGGTCCTATTCCAGGCTCAACTCTAAAGTCCAAAGTCTCATATAAATATCACATAAATCATATACGGGTGAGACTCCACGTTTCCAGTGACCCTCCAAGGACTGCATAGGTTGAGTTTTTGACAACAGCAATGGAGAAAAAGGAGCAGACAAATTTTTGAGGTCTGAAGTAAGTAGAATTAACAAGATTTAGAAGCTAGGCAGATTGACAGAATTAGGAGAAATGGCAGTCTACTAGGTACCCAGTTCTCCAGCTTGTATGAATTAGTGCATGGTGTCACCATTAATCAAACACACTGGGAGGAGAATAATGGTGGAACGATAATGGATTTGGTGAGAGGGCAAACACAGCCGTTGCCTTCACTTTTTCCTATAAATCTCCAAATAGAATGCATGGCTAACAGAGCACATCAATGTACCTCTTGCCTTTTATCAGTCCTCTGCCACTCTAGACTTTCCAACTGTGGGAACCTTCATTTATAGGGGTTCGTGACAAACCATAATCTGGGTCATTGAGAAAACAAATGGCACTAGAAGACACTGTCCAGAAGGTAAAATTTTGCAATTGCTTTGTTGCCCTAAGCCAGAAATATGCAAGGTGGGTTCCCAAAACTCCTTTCACAAACTCAGCTCTAGCCCCTGTTTTGTTGAGACTGGGCTTCAACCCTAGTTCCTGATTGGTATTTCAACCCAGCTTGCCCTGGGGAAAAAAAAAACTCCCCTAGCTAATGAACAGGAGACCTGGGAAGTTTACATTTTTCCTTCGACTTTTGGCAGCAGGATGGGCTTCTGTTTCAGTCCAGGCAGTAGTCTCCATTGACCCTCTCATGCACAGACACACACACACACACACACACACACACGAGTGCACACACGCACACAGGGGTTCTTCCATGAAGGTGCTGCTATCCTGAGGACCAACGTCCTTAGACTCCTGTGAATTCTTTCCTCACACACAGAACCCCTTGGCTAAGGACACAGACACATATCAACAAAGGCTTTGTTCTTCTAATCTGACATTATTTAAACTGCTTTGGAGCACTGTTGACAGGCAGCTCTTATTGTCCCATCAATGCCTACAGTTGAAAGTCTTCTAATTTTCTTTCAAAATTCAAATTTGAGAAGGCTAAGGCTATACAGACCAATTTTATTGTAATTTACTTAAATATTTACTTTAAAGAAATCTTTGTTTCTCAGTTTTGACTTAATTGATGTATTCTCATTTTACTGTCTTTTTGGCGATAAGAAAACTTTTAAGATTAGCGAAAAATATGATAATAGACTATATATGAACAGAAATCTCCATATATATTTCAACTATTGTATGAATATACGGCCAAGTATTTGGTTTTTCTCATATTCTTTTAAAACACATATGTTCTTTAACTTATTAATTTATTCTTACTTGAGCTTTAACTGTAGTGTATAAATCATTATGAATTGAAAGTGTATTAAAAATCACCTGCAAAATAAATATGTCAAGTAACCTTAAAAGTAGATACCAGTAAATATACCAGTAAATACCAGTAAATGTAACACTTTTGTTGGTGCATAGCCTAACACTTGCATTTGCATTGATCTCCCTGTTTCCCTGACAAAACTGATGATAACACTGAAAGGTAAAATGTGACTGGGAGTGGTATATCTCATCTCATTTGGAATGATTGCTTCGAAGCAATTAAAGTTCTAATCATTTTTTTCTGCTCTTTTGGACTCAGGGATATACAAGATAAGAATATTAAGAAATAATGATTTACCCGGTAGAAAAAATTTCCTTTAGAGTCTAAAAATAATAACTGCGTGAACAATGATAAGTACTTCCAATATAGATTTGAGAATAGGGTTATAATGGGATATAATTTTATTACACATTTTTGTGATTTGGTTAAATATTTTGTCTAATAATTTTTATGTGTACCATTATATTGTCTAATAAGAATGACTATATTTAATTATTGCCATAAAATGTTAATTCAAAACAAAGTAATACCAATTCTATCCATTAGCGGAAAAGGAGGCAAATGAAATAAGAGGTTAAATACAAAGGCTAAACTAATTATAAAATACTGATACATACTTTGTGAACTATATAAATTAGAATTTGATATTACGTATTTTTCTTTCTGAAGAAATTTAAGATTGTAGCAAATATCTTTATAGGTATTTTAGTTTTTGAATTTTTTTTTTCATAAGAAACTTACTAGGACCATTCCTGGCCAACCATGCCTTTCCAGAGAAAGCAAACACAAGAGAAAAATTGCTAAGAAGATAACTATTACAAGGAAATATTTTTAAGTTTAACATATGAGTCACGTCCTTGGTTAGTGATAAAAGTTAGGGGAGCAGTAGACATTTGTTTTTTTATCTGTCTAGCATGAAACTCCCCTTCTCCTGTTAACACAGTCAGGTCTCCCTTTGAGAAAATACCCTTCACTTCTCCACAGAGATTGGTTACTAATTTAGGGCTGGCTCTCTCCTGGCTAGGAACAAGCCAGGCTAATGGAAGTCTTTTCCCTTTGCAGTTAAATCTTAAGCAAGATGAAACATCCTATCAAAAATAGTTGGAAGATTTTACTATGACAATGGTACCCTTAACAGACTGTACTTTATGGACTTTAGGTCTCTCCTGGTTCCTGTAATTTCTAGGCCTGGGTTACATGCTAGCAACCAACCAATTCCTTCCAATACATTTTTCTCTTAAGTTTACCAGAGTTGAAGTCTGTTACATTTAATCAAATAATCAGGAATAATACACTGAGGTATGTAGAATCATTCCTTCTGAAATACTTGACATTAGATTCAGATTTCTAGAAATAATTGAAACAGAGAAAAATTATGTGTTTTCACTAACAAAGGCAGATAGATACACAGTGATTTATGTGCCATGATCTGTATATTTGTGTCCCCTCAAATTCTGTATGTTGAAATCTGAACACCCAAGATGATGGTAATAGAGGTGGGGCCTTTTAGAGGTGATTAGGTGGTGAAGGTAGAGCCCTTATGAGTGGAATTGGTGCCCCTTAGAAAAAGCCCTGGAGAGTAATATTCCATTGTGAACAAATACCAGATTTTAACAATCCACTCATGCACTGATGGGCACTTGGGTTGTTTCCATGACCTAGCAATAGTGAATTGTGCTGCCATAAACATTCAGGTGCAGATGTCTTTATCATAGAATGTCTTGTGCTCTTGGGTAGATGCCTAATAATGCTATTGCAGGATCGAATGGTAATTCTAATTTTAGCTCTTTGAGGCATCTCCAAATTCTTTTCCACAAAGGTTGCACCAATTTGCAGTTCCACCAACAGTGTAGGAGAGTCCCTATCTCTCCACATCCTCACCAGCATTTGTTGTTTTGGGATTTTTTGATAGAGGCCAGTCTCACTGGGGTTATTCCTGCGGAAACTCTCACCGCTTCACAAAGTCATGGAAACTAAATAATTTATTACTGAAAGACTCTTGGGTCAATAACAACTTTATTTAAAGCCTGTGGGTCATCCACTTTACTATGCTAGTCACTTTAAATATGTCATATGTAATGTTAATAAAACTCAGGAAGTATTGTTATCATTTTGCTCTTTTATAAATGGTAAAATGGAAGTAAGGCACTGAAAAGTTAGGCTTTCCTGAGGTCAAACCACAAGTAGAAGATGTCTGAGTCAAACACATAACATCCGTACTACAAATCAATTACAATTCTGAAATTGATAGTTTTCTCCTTTATCCTTTAAATTCTCATGAAGTACCTCATGGCTGGGCTGGGGCAACTATAATTGCATTGCTTCAGGCCAGAACACACCACACTGGTCTACAGAGATATGCCCTGAGGCCCCTCAAGTACAGAGACAGGCTCATGCTGCTGTAGACTTTCAGCCTGTGGGTTTAGACCTCCAGTCTCTGAACCAATGAGAACCAGTGTCCTCCCAGGTAAGGCCAGATGACCTCTCACAGTCTTCTCAATTCCCATTGTGAAGAAGGCCTAGTGTTATCAACAGAGCTTCTGTTCTGGCCTCTAACATACATGACATTTTCATGCTATTAATAATATGATAGGGGGGTTACTGTCATGATTACATCATTTAATCTTTATTTCATCCCTATGAAATAGGTGTCACTGTCCATATTTGATGGAAAGCCCCAAAGCAGTTAAACGACTTTCATATGCACATGCAGTCAGAAGTGGCAGAACCAAGACTGGAACCCAGGTCTACCTGGTTCTCAAACTATCAATACACTCTGTTGATTCCCTGCTAAGGTTGGCAACCTGCTCTGTATCTGTTAAGCATAGGTCCTAGTCTCTGTGGCCTGCTATCCCCAGGGCCTGCAGCATGCTCCCAAGATCCTTGGCCACTGGTGTGATTCTGGCTTCAATCAGGAAGGGTACAAGATATTTCATCTACCTGTTGATGAGTCCTGTCATTCTCCAGAGATTCTGGCTGTGAAGCCCTTGCTGGGCCTAGTCTTTTGGATAGAAGGGGTGAAACAGAACAGATTCATGTTTGTTCTGCTCACAGACCTTATAATTCACATGGTTGGCTTAGCGTGGTCACAGAGCTAGTCTTTGCAAAATTTCATATGATCTTGGTTCATTTCCAAGTAATGCCAGGCTCCAATTTATCCCCTAATTTCAGGGGTGGTGTTCATGACCCAACTTCCAACCAGTCAGCATAATTGATATCCCCAAACACATATACTTGGTCAAAGATGGATTCATAATGAATCAATCACAGAATGAGAAGCCATAGAGATTCTGCTGGGACTTCTGGGCGAGTCTCTTGTTTTTTCTACTGGACTAGAATTTTGGAAAATGTAAAGTAGGCAGCTGCTATACAACCATGGGGAGACCACATGTGGCCTGGGAACAGAGTCAACACTGAACAAGTTGAGTTAAGAGAAGGAGAAAAACAGACTGGGTCCTTTGAGCCTTATATCAAGATGCACAAAATGTCATATTTATTTCTGGGTTATTCATTTACATGAACCAATGAATTGCCTATTTTTGCTTAAGCTAATTTAGGTTAGGATTGAAGAATCCTACTTTTATAGTCTCTGTGCCTTAATTTTAGCATTTATGACTTAAATTCCAGTTCCTCTAGGCCTGGGGCCTGCATTCAGCCTAATGGTCAAAATCTTAACCAGCCCCTTCCTGATCTGATCTCCCTCATGCTGGTCAGCTATGGTGCTTTTGGGTGCCACACCTTCCCAGAACTAAGCCCACCCACTGAATGTTCCAAAATGGGATCCCTGACCCTTTCCCATCAACTCCCTCACTTGAGCTCTGGAATATGGCATCCCACATAGATTTCCCAGGATAAATATCCTAGGAACATACTCTCAGTTTATCTCCCAGAGATCGTAAGAACAAACATATTTCTCCCTGTCTTCATATATTTCTCAAATTCTGGAGTTTGTTTATTCAGATTTAATATATTTTTCGAGTAACATCAATGTGATTTTTTTTTTTTCTGAGACCGAGTCTCACGCGGGTGCCCGGGCGCGCGTGAGTGCCGTGGCATCAGCCTCGCTCACAGCACCCTCACACTCCGGGGCTCAAGCGATCCTCCTGCCTCAGCCTCCCGAGTAGCTGGGACTACAGGTGTGTGTCACCATGCCTGGCTAATTTTTTTCTATATATTTTTAGTTGTCTAATTAATTTCTTTCTATTTTTAGTAGAGATGGGGGTCTCACTCTTGCTCAGGCTGGTTTCGAACTCCTGATCTTGACGGATCCTCCCTCCTCGGTCTCCCTGAGTGCTAGGATTACAGGCGTGAGCCACCATGCCCGGCCTGTTTTGTTTTTTTTTAACACTGAGGTTCCATTTAGCATATAATTAGTCCACCTTATAGCA
>CAUYRT010088227.1:0-14784 GCA_963574885.1 Lepilemur ruficaudatus
TGATACGCAAATATGTTACTCTGATAACTGGTAATTGATATCTGTGATTATAAAAACCGCAGATCTGAATCTGTGGTTAGATGTGAATCTAACCATATTGCTGGACATTCACAGAGATATGTCCAGACTCCTGAGTAACCCTGCTGTGATTATTCTGATGTTTTTATATAAAACTATAAACTATACCTTAGTCTCTGTGTATTCTTTTATTCTCTCTATTTCCTATCAATTTTTTTATCCTCTGTGGCGAACTCTATCTAAGGGACCTGGCTTCGTGGGGAGAGGCAGCTGATCTCCTCACAGGCCTGCCACACCCTTCAAACACTGATGGGATATGTCACTACCAGATCTTCCCTACAGGAAATATTCAAAACTGCATTTTACATGGAACAGTGCAATAGACCCTGCCAGTATAAAAACACCAAAGTTAAACTTCAAAGCTCTTATAAAAACAATAGCACAAGAGGGGAAAAAAACAACAAGGTATCATCCAACATGATAAATGGAACACTATCCCCCATATCAATACTAATACTGAACGTGAACAGTTTCAATGCCCCATTTAAAAGATACAGATTGGCTGCATGAATGAAAGAATACAACTTCCAAGAAACATCTATAACTCACAAGAACATGCACAGATTCAAGGTAAAGGGATGGGGAAAAAAAACATTCTATTCAAATGGAAACCGAAAGTAAGCAGGTGTAGCCATTCACATATCAGATAAAACAAACTTTAAATAAACAATAGTAAAAATAAGACAAAAGTGGTCATTATATAATGATAAAGGAAGCAATTCAACAACAACAACAACAACAACAACAAAAAAAACCCACATAATAATTCTAAATATATATGCATCTAGCCTGGGAGCTCCCAGATTCATAAAGCAAATTCTACTAGATCTCAGCAAGGAAACAAACAGTGTCATAATAATTTCTGAGGACTTCAACAATCTATTGACAGAATTGGACGGATCATCAAAGCAGAAAATCAATAAAAAAACACTGGACTTATATGGGTCTCTAGAACATATGGAACTAACAGATATTTGCATAACATTCTACCCTGGATTAAGGGGATTAACAACCAAATTCTACCAGATCCACCCAGAAGAACTGGTACATATCCCACAGGAATTATTCCATGACACAGAGGAGCGAATATTCCCTAATTTATTCTATGGAGCCAGTATCATCTTGATAACAAATCTAAAAAAGGATACACCAAAAAAAAAAAAGAAAGAAAAAGAAAAAGAAAAAAGAAAACAATAGACCAATTTCCTTATGGACATAGATGCAAAAATCCTCAACAAAATACTAGGAAACAGCACATCAAAAAGATAATTCACCATAATCATGTATATTTTATCCTAGGGATTTAATGATGGTTCAATATATGCAAATCAATAAACTTGTTTCACCATATAAACAGAAGCAAAAGCAAAGAAAATATGATCCTCTCAATATATGCAGAAAAAGAATTCAATAAAACCCAGCACCTTTTATAATAAAAAACGCTCAACAAATTAGGCATAGAAGGAACAAAGCTCAAAATTATAAAAGCCATATATGACAAACTCACAGCTGGCATCATACTGAATGGGGAAAAGTTGAAAGCATTCCCCTTAAGAACTGGAACAAGATAAGGGTGCCCATGGTCTCTACTTCTATTCAACATATTGTTGGAAGACCTAGCCAGAGCAATCAGGCAAGAGAAATAAATAAAGGGTATTCATATTAGGAGAGTGGAGGTCAAACTATCCCTGATTGCTGATGACATGATTTTGCATATAGAAAACACCAAAGACTCCACAAAAAGACTCTTAGAATTCATGCATATATTCAGCGAAGTCTAGTTACAAACTCAATGTATACAAATCAGTAGCATTTTTATATATTAACAGACAAGCTGAGAGTCAAAGCAAGGGCTTAATAAAATTTACAATAGCTACAAAGAAAATAAAAAACACAGGAATATACTTAACCAAAGATGTGAAAAATCTCTACAAGGAGAACTTCATAACACTGATAAAAGAAATCATAGATGACACAAAGAAATGGAAAAAACAACCCATGCTCATACATTGGTAGAATCAATATCACTAAAAATGCCCATTCTGCCCAAAGCAATTTACAGGTTCAATGTGATTCTCATCAAAATACCAATGTCATATTTTATAGATCTAAAATAAATAAATAAATAAATAATTCTATACTTCATTTGGAATCACAAAAGAGCCCAAATAATCAAAGCAATCTTAAGCAAAAAGAACAAATCTGGAAACAACCCATTACCTGACTTCGAATTATACTACACATCTGTAGTAATCAAAACAGCATAGTATTGGTATAAAAGTAGAGACATAGACCAATGGAACAGAATAATGAGCCCAGAAATAAAACTGTCTACATAAAACCAACAGATTTTTGACAAAGCAGACAACATACACTGGGGAATAAACCCTATTCAATAAACAGTGCTAGGAATACTGGACAGCCACAAGGAGAATAATAAAATATGATCCCTATGTCTTGTCATATGCAAAAATTAATTCAAGATGGATAAAAGTCTTAAATGTATGGCATAAAACCACAAAATTCTAGAAGAAAACATAAGAAAAACTCTTTTAGACAGCAGCCTAGGCAAAGAATGTATGACTAAGACTACAAAGGCAAAGACAGCAATAACAAATACAAATAAGTGGAATTTTCAATTAAATTAAAAAGTTTCTGCATAACAAAAGAAATAATGAACAGAGTAAACAGACAACCTACAGAATAGGAGAAAATATTTGCAAACTATATATCTGATAAAGGGCTAATATTCAGAATCTATAAAAAAATCAAACAAATAAGCAAGAAAAAAACAAACAACCCCACTTAAAAGCGGGCAAAAGACACGAACAAAACTTTTTCAAAAGAAGACAGACAAATGGCTAACAAACACGAAAAAAAATGTTCAACATCACTGCTTGTCAGGGAAATGTAAATTAAAACCATGAGATACCACCTTATCCCTGTCAGAATGGCAATTATTAAAAATTCAGAAAATACCAGATGCTGGTGTAAATGCAGAGAACAAGGAACACTTACACACTGTTGGTGGGACTGCAAGTTAGTACAACTTCTATGGAAAACAGTACAGAGATTTCACAAAAAAATAAATGTAGGCTTGCCATTCAATCCAGCAATCCCACTGCTGAGTATCTATTCAAATGTAAAGAAGGAATTTTATAAAAAAAAATAACCTGCACTCAAATATTTATCACAGCACAATTCACAATTGCAATGATGTGAAATCAACCTAAATGCCCATCAATTCACGAGTGGATAAATAAAATGTGGTGTGTGTGTGTTTATATATACACACACTTACACACACACACACATACATACACACGGAGTACTACTCAGCTATAAAAAAGAATGAAATAATGTCATTTGCAGCAACTTAGATGGAACTGGAGAGCATTATCCTAAGTGAAGTATAATATCTCAGGAATGAAAAAAAAAACAAAAAACAACACATATACTCAGTAATAATGCGGAGGTAAATGATGGGTACATATGGGCACAAAGAGATTTAAGGGAACTGGAAACCAAGAAGGCGGGAGGGTATGGGGGAGTGAGGGATAAAAACTTACCTATTGGGCAAAATGAACACTCTTCTTGTGATAGGCATACTAAAAGCCACGATTTAAGTATTATACAAGGTGTCCATGTAACAAAAATATTTGTACTCCCTTGATATTTTGAAATTAAAAAATAGAAAATAAAAAACAAAATATAGTTTTGAGTTAATCATCGTTTTGTATATGATGTCACACTAAGAATGAGAGAAACAATTAAGACAAATTTTACAGTCTTAATGTAAACACTGATATGACATCTATTTCTCTTTATGCCTATGCACCTCCCACACCCCCATGCCTAGTATTGTCTCTAATATTCAGGTGGAGTCAGTGTTGATTTCATAAAATTTGAATGAAACAAAAAAACAATAAAAAATAAAATATATGCTAAATTTTGAGAGTTAGAATTTTTTCATAGTATAGAGGAATTCTTGAGATATATTAAATATATACAATGAGTTTACATGTAAAACAAACAAAACAAATTTAACAAAGTAAATGAAAACAGTGATTTGTCACTCTATTCATTGCTTGGAGTATTCTAATCATATGTACTCTTTGTAATTAGCCAACTGTAAAGGTACAAATCAGGGATCATGAATTATAACCTGTGGGCTAAACCTGGCCCGCTTCTTATTTTTATAAATAATGTTTGGGACACAGCCTTATTCATTTTCATATATATTGTCTGGCTATTTTTGCACTATAATGACCAAGTTGAATAGTTGCAACAGAGATTGTACGGCTTGCAAAGCATAAAATATTCACTATCTTGCCAATGTACCAAAATTGTTTGTCGATCTATGTGCCAGAAGATTACAAAGAATGTAAGTTTACATCCATGGCAACACTTTCCCTTACCTTTGGTAAGCTGTCAAAATAATTGATTTATCTTCAAATATGTATTTATGTGCCGAATTTTATGGTAACTTAAGAAAATAATTGGAGAACATCCATACTTTGATGACTTCCTAACCTCTTTTTTTTTAATTCCCAACCTCTTTTTCCACCTGTGAGTTTTCTTCAGTGAATCACTTCCAATAAATAGCCCACTATGCCGTTTATCAAGTTATTGACACTCAGCTTCAAATAAATCCTTATTTCTTCCTCTGCAATTGAAACTTGGCCCTTTAAAATATCTGTATTTTGTTGGCTTGCAGGATATTAAATTGGTCAATAGAGGGTACCAGAAGGGGTATTTAATTTTCAAGGTGCTTTTCTCTCAGTAGTTTCCTGCTGTGCACAGTTTCTCTGCCATTTGAGTCCTTCGGTAAATGATTTTTTCAGCACCTGGCTCCTTCAGTGCAGGATAGGCAACAACTTAGTTCAGGAAAAACTCAAGCAGCTTTCCTAAGAGTCCAAGATATGGCACCTCCCCATGAATGGCTTGCCCCAGAACCACAGAGAGCTGATTTTCAGCAAGTTCTGCTAGGACAACATCTCAGATTTATCTACCTTTTAGTGAGCCAAGGCCATGCCCTTTTGATTCAGATCTGGATCTCAAGTCTGAGGGGCTGTGCATGAGGGATTCTTCCATAGGTGGTTTGTCTCCAGGTAGGTGTAATAATTTAATGATTACTCCTCTTATCTCACATTCCTGTATTCTGTGGAGTCCTCTTTCTTCTTATTAGCAAATTTCCTGTGAACTTCAATACTCTGGTATAGTCAATAGTTTTTTACATTATACTTTTCCTCTTCAAAATATGATGTTTCTGTCTTCTGGTAGGACTCCGAATAATGTACCCACAAACACGTAAAATTTGTTCAGAAGTTTAAAATTAAACTCATAATCTAACCCCCCCAAAACATGGAGTTTCTCTCCTATTATCTGTATTGCTAGTCATTCAAAGATGAGGCTTTGAGTTGAATTACATTTTTACTGCTCCTTCTTAATCAAGGTATACTCTCTTATACTGATATATGCATATGCACCTTCTGTATAGCATGCACACACACACACATTCATCTACTTAATATTCATGTCTTTTCAATTTCAGGATAATTTCAGGATAACTTTCAATTTCAGGATAATTCTGAAGTCCAACCCATTGATCTTTATCATTTCCTTCGATGATCATTGCCACTTCTCAGCCCCAATTTGAACCACTTGTACCAATATTGCACCATTTTATTCTGTGGTCAAATCACTTTAACAAAACCTAATCTAATTGGCATTTCAGTATCGTCTCCATGACTGCCAATTGGCTTCTGAATAACATCTTAGAAAAGCACAACATTGAGCAGTTTGGTGCAAAAGTAAATTCCTATTCATGCAACCTCAACTGGGCTGTGAACAATGCCATTCTAATCTCATATTTGCTACCAGGATCTTTGAAAATGCTCTCCACACTCCTCATATATCCAACACATTCTCCTTTGCCTTAACCTACCATTACACATATTAAACATGTTTAGAAGAGTATCAGTGAAATAGCAATGTATTACCATCATCTCCATAAAATTATCAGCTCCATATAGTTTTTCTGGTATGTATTCATCCTCTCATTTTGTATTATCAAAATTGTGGATCAAGTGCCTCACTGCTATGTTCTCATATAAAGCCAATTTCTCATTTTTACAATAACATTTGTTTCCCTTTCCTGTCACTCACTGTACCCAGTCCTTCTCAACATAATTTATATATTATTAAGTCTATTTTATTATAAAAAGTAAAACAAATTATTCTCATAGCAGTAGAGAGTAGAATAGCATTTACCAGAGGCTGGGAAAACTAGAGAAGACAGGGGGATGATGAGAGATTGGCCAATGTGTACAAAGCCATATTTAGTTAGATAGGAGGAATAAGTCCTGGCATTCCATTGCATACAAGATGGCTAAAATTAATAGTAAAATATTGTATATTTCAAAAATAGCTAGAAGAGAGTTTTTTGAATGTTTTCATCAAAAAGAAATGATACATGTTTAAGGAGATGGATATATCAATTACTCCGATTTGATCATTACACAATGAATACATGTACCAGAGCACCATAATGTATGCCATAAATATGCTTAATTATTATGAATCAATTATAAATTTAAAAATATTAAATAAAGTAAAAACAATGACCATGATAATCACAATAGTAATCCTTTTCATCTCTTTCATTCTCATTCAATAATCTTTCTCAAAAAATTGCTAACATATAACTTGTTGATCAAGCCAGAAATCTGAGTTCCTTTTCCTTTCACATCTAAACAATTGCAGCAGACCCTTTATTCTAATTTGTTTGAGTATGTCTAATTCTTTTAATCCCTACACAAACATGAAAGTCTATCATATTTTACCTAAACTTTTATAATAGCTTCTTTTATCCACTCTTAGCTACCAGATTCATTTTTGAATATTCATTTAGATTATCTTAATGAAAATGCTAATATCATGCCTGTTTTAGCTTAATATCCTTATATTGTTTAATGATGTTTACAGGAAAAATAATGGAATTCTTAAAAATTTCAACTGGAATCTTCAAAATATCTATCTCTCAAATACATATTTCATAGGTATCTCTCTGTCTCTCTCTCTCTCCCCCCTCACCCCCTCATTCTCTATTGGACTATTTCACTTAATTACATTAAATTCTCCATATTCTGGTATTTCTGAATCTGTGATTTCCCCCCATAACTACGTACTTCCAAAGATGTGCTATTGCATACATGTTTCTAAGGGTGATGATTTTTAATTTTCCTTTTAATTAAATAAATGCTGTATATATTTCTACTTTAAAATACAATTTTATAAAATCCATCAGTAATTTTTAACTGAGCTAATATAATGGGTTGTTGACTTCAGATAAACTTGGTAATGACTTAGCCAACAATTCACCTGAACTGTTTTATTATGTGTCACTTTTTACCATATTGGCTTGTTTTACTGCTCTCTTTTTTAATGTGTTTATATCCAAAATGAACCCTTGCTTGATGCTAGAAAGCATAAACAATGATGATGTTGAATTGCTAGTTAATAATAATTCTGCAAATAGACGACAAGTTGACTCTTACTGCATCTATATGTTGCTTCATATTATCAAAATCATGTACATCACATCATGATGTCTCAACTTCTAAATCTGTTCCAATGCCAAAAAAGAAATGTCATAGTAGTTATATTTAAAGTTGCTTTTTTATATTTCTTGGGAATAAAATATATGCAACCATGAAGTGTTAATATGATATTGCTGCTTTTAAATTGCAATCTAACCACCTCTCCACTATCTCATTAGTTAGAAGCAAAACATAAACATTATTAAGACAAAACGCATTCGTTTTAGCAAAGAAAAAAATGTAAATATACAAACAACAGTTTATGAAAGTGTTTTATCTATATTAGATAGCATAAAATATAATTATATTTCAGGCTATATTTTAGTACATACCCAGTCCTTTGCATCCCAAAATTAACCCATATATAGTATATTGTTCATTATTACATTACTCTTATATTTTTCTGAGATAATTATTTAAAGTCACCAATATATATTTTTGTTAAATGGCTCAAATACTCAAAGTTGCCTATAAAAATATATATACACATACTGTGTTCATATTGCTGTAAAAGATTTTATTAAACCTATTTATAATGTAAACCTGAATTAAAAAAAAACTCTATAATTTATAATATACCACACAAAAGTAACCAGAATTCTTACATTCCTAAGAGGATTTATATAATTATATTGTACTGTTAAAGAAGTCCTCTAGCCAAAAAATAAGAAATACTGAATTACTCCAGAGAATCACGTTCTTTTATGCCTTAGGTCTTTCAATGATTGTGTTTCCTCTGCCTTGAAAACTCTCCTCTCTTCTGCTTTCAGATTTTAGCCACGTGATTTCTACTTATTTAGTCTAAGTGTGAAAATCACTCCCTTCAAGCTTTCCCTGATTCGCTTAACTGATTCAAGGTTAGATCAGGGTATGTTTGCCCGTATAGCACTTTGAACTTTTCTTTTAAAATGCACATTGAATTATTTGTTACTCATCTGCTTTTCTGAAAGAATATAGGCACCAAGTGTTCAAATAACTTGCATGTTTTTTTTTCCTACTGTGTGCACCCATCATGCAACTTAAAACATTTTTATATGAATGAATAAATGGCCTCCTAATTTGTTTTTCTGCCTTCCAATTTTTCTCCTCAAATTCTTTCTCTAGTGACCATTAAAGTCATCTACCCAAAATGCTAATCACTCAGTTGACAGCTCCAGCTCTCCTAAAGCACAAGTTCCCATTTTGTTTCCTTAAAAATTGCTGAAGATTTAATTATAGGAACAGAGCCTTAATTCATACTTCCAAAAGTTCTGATTGAATGGACCAGTGTGGGGCTTAATTCTGACCACTCTTGGAGAAATACTAATTGACAGAATAAAAGCTAAGTTCCTTTAATGACATTTAATGCCTGCTGTTTTCTCACCTGTTGGTCCTTTTTTATGCGCCATTCTACACAACTGTTTGTAGTTCTCCATAAATACCATGCACTTCCACGGTTCACCATTCATGCTTTCCTCCTTTCTAAAAAAAAACAGAAATTTTATTTCAAAATTGAGGACTAATGTGAGCTAAGTGTGCCAACATTTTAAAATTTATCTCCACATTTAGAAAGATTCCACATACAGAAAGGGAAGTACCAAATGCTATCTGCAAATACTGTTTGTAAGTTTTATATATGCCTATGATATCAGACCATACCACCACCTGTTCAAGTAGCACATCTACTCTTATAACCTGAATTTTGGGATGTATTTCACTCTCCAGAATGTACTATCTGACACGCTGAGCTACTTATTTTGGTACACCTCTGCACTTACCACATTATGTAGACACTATTCACTTACCTATGACTCTCCCTGAAGTGAGTGAAGTGTCCCTCTAATTCAGGAACTGTGTTTTAGTCATCTATACATTCCTAACATTAAACACAGTACTGAATTTATCATAAGACTCCAATAAACTACAGTTGAACCACATTAAATATCTGTTATTGTTTATTATTTGCTCTTTGATAAGGCTGAAATAGCAATGTTTATATGGTATCTAGTTATTCCCCCCCACCCCCTGCAATGAAGATATTCCTTCGTAACAGAGAAATTAAGGCTCAGAGAGATTTAAATTACCTAAGATTATTAGTGTGAGAATTTGAATTTAAATTAGATACAAAGTCTAACTAGCAAGTGATAATAGAAAATTACTAACCCTTTGTCTAATGGCCCACTTAATTGACTAATATGCTCTGTGTTGCACAGATACTTATACTTATGCTTCTATGAAAACCAAAGGGTTTCCTTATGCCACACTTTCTAAAGTAGCGGGCAAACATTTTAGACGTAGAGTTGAAGGAAGCAGCTGTGAGACCTTGAGAAGGATCATGTCAGACAGTGCGACAGAGGACTCTTCTTGAACTTAATTGAAAGAGATAAAATTTCCAAGAAATGGGTGAAGATAGCCAAGTGGTTATTTTTGGTTAGCTCATAGAACATCATTAAATCTTTTTTTAAATTCATCAATTTAGTAACACATATGAGCAAACATCAATGCCTTTAAACGTTTCCCTTATAACTGTCTAGATTAAAATTATTTCAGATGCTTCTATTCATAAACTTGTAATCACGTGGGATACTGTAAGTTTTCATAATGAAATAAAAGTCATTATCGTCATTAACTTGGATATCAGAAGAATCACACATATGTTTGGTAGATATGATTAGGAAACAAACTGATTTTCCAGAATTGAAATTAATATTTAAAAAATACCTACAATCTAATGACTAAAGCAGTAAACAATGTTTATTGTGATGCTGAATGTTATATGCAAATTGGCTTCCAGTTTTAGATATGTTTAGGAAACTGCACTAAATCACATTATTCTATCTGCATAAATATTAGGATAATTATATCTTTATATTTATGTATTCTTTGATTTTTATTTTTTAGATATAGTACTTTCAATTAATTACAAGGAGTCAGGGAATATTTTCAAATAGCCAATAGACAATCTATTTTTCATAAAAGCAACATGGTGGTTTATGTGAACAAGGAGTTTTAGAATCATTAAAAACTGAGTTTTCTTTGACATTTATTATTTGAGAGTGTTTGGTCATCCCACTTATATTCTCTGAGTCCAACTTTCTTCATTTATAAAATAGAGATAAGAGATAACAAGAGTATCTAATATTAATCATCATCCATTGAGGGATTATATAGGTCCAACCCAGTGCTGAGTACCTCATGGGTTCCAGGGTCTATTAGGAGTCTATGTTATCTTCCTTGTAGCACTAGCTTGGACACTAAGAACATAGGCTTTCAAGCCAGAATTCTTGGGATTAAAATTCTCCAAGCTCTAATCTTAACTGCTTTTAGCTGTAAACTGGGGCATTTTAATTTATTCTCTGTACCTTAGTGGGTTCATCTTTGAAATGGCAACTAAACATAATAACAACTACTTCATAGTGATGTGGCGATGATAAAATGAGCTGATATATAAGCATATGCACATCAGTTCCTGCCTCACAAATAGGAAATGTTAGCAATTTTCATGATTACAAACTACATGTACAAACGTTACTCATTGCCTTTCTATTGAAAAAAAATAAAGTGATTTTATAGAGATAAATATTACAGAAAGTTCTCCCGGAGTCTTGCCTTTCTGTGTATCAGATGTGAAAAGGCACTGTCTGCCTTTATTTCTGGCTGCCTTTTAGGATTTTGTACAGTGCAAGATATAGTCTCTCCCTTAAGAATAAAAAAACATTTTACTTACTGTCTATTATATTAATAGTAAGGGCCATGTTTACCCCATGTTCAGGAAGGCTCATGGGCCATTATAAAAAAATTTGGATTTCCTATGCTTGGGGTTCCTCTCCTATAATGCAATTCACTGCTTTGAAGCTTGGTGGAATCGGCACAAATACTAATTCTCTGGCTACTGCTGTTTCTATGTATGATACACTATCCTTTGTCTCTGATCCAGGACTCTCATGCCTTCTGCCAGCATTCATAAAACTAAATAGACTAACTTGTTAACTTTCAAGTAAAGTCTCAGATCCTTTACAGTTCTTATAAGGTTTGACAAAATAACCGATGGAAAATACATTTCTGAAAGAAGAAAGATGAAGGTGTTGGGGCCACTTAGCAGGATTTGAGAAGAGTCCATGAGAATATGTAGTAAATAGGTCAACCAAATTGTGTAGTCAATTACTGCACAATAAATGGTCCTTCACTCATGCTGCTATGGAGGAAGAATTGAGGAGGTGATTGCAGGCTATAACCAAGAAGTGGGTTCAAAGGCAGCTGCTGAAATGTGTCCTGGTTACTATTAATACTTCTGTGGATATGGAAACTTCTTGGCCAATTTGGTGATTAGCCTCAGTTCCAAATCATTATAAAAACTATCATTAAGTTTTTTTTCCCCCCTGAGGCATAATTTCCCTCTCTCCTTCAGTCAACATTTACAGACTCACATCTATGTTGAGTAAGAAAAAAGGAAAATGCATGACTTCTGTGAGCACAAACCAGGCAAATTCATTACAATTCTGACTGATTAAATTAGGAGATGAGGGGTAGGGTACATTATTTTTGTTAAGGAGGAGTTGAAACAGCTGGGTTGTCTTAAAGCTTAGCCCTTCCTGCAGTCTATTATGACAAACTTAGATCCATTCAAATAGTACAGTGAATAGTCTCAGAGGGTTTTGTTTTTTGTTTTTTGTTTGTTTTTGCAGTGGGCCCTGTCTACTATAAGGGAGCTTTGGTCATGCAGGGATGATTTCCCATAGACAAAAATAATCTTTTGGGAAATCACAGAATAGAAATTGATTTATATTCAGGCTCTTACTATCTGTCCCACATTGGTTTACAATACTGATAAAGGCAAACCACCAGAAAATGAGAAACGGACTGTCTTATTCTACTCAAGCTGCCATAACAAAATGCTACAGATGGGGAGGCTTAAACAACAGAAATTTATTTTCCCACAGTTCTGGATACTAGACGTTTTTTATCAAGGTATCAGCAGATTTTCTTTTTTGGTAAGGACTCTTACTGGCTTATAGACAGACACCTTCTTAATGTGTCCTCACATGGCCTCAGTCCACGTAAGCAGAGAGAACAAGCTCTCTGGCACCTGTTCTTTTAAGTACACTAATTCTAGGGGAGTGCAGCCCCACCCTTGTGACCTCATTTGAACTTAATTACTTCCTTCAGCACCTCATCTCCAAATTCAGAAAACACAGTAAATTCATAGGTCTTCAACATATGAATTTTGAGGGACCACAAACATTCAATCACATTAACCCACAGAATTCTGAGTAAATTTTAGTCATAAGCCCTATAGCCTTGGAAAAAATCTTTAACCCTTATATTGAAACCAGTCAAATATTTAAGAGAATGGTATAGCTGATGTATCCCAAATTAAGATGGACTCCTTAATCCATTGCTTAAAACCACTGTTGTACAAGTCAAGCCTAAGACAGTCCAAAGTCTGGTTGAGGCCCAGTAGATGCCCTACCATTTGAAAGCAAAAGTAAATGTTTTTTGCTTAATGGTTGAGGAGTCACTCCATCCCTCTAACCACCATGATCCCTTTATCTAGCTCAACCTAAACATGGCTGTTATGAGAATAACTATGATTAGAGCTGGGATCAAGGATTCCCCTATCCATAAGGGGTATTAAAAGTCATACAATTTGGGAGCACTTTAGGGAGAAGAGAAACAAACTTTTATAGCTCTGTTAGATACATGCACTCAAGTCACCATCCTACTTGGCTGGGTGTAGAGATGCCCAAATTCAAAGATGGAGTTTGGATAAAGTTCACAGTGGGGAAAGCAAGGGGACATTACCCTATCAGTGGGGCCCTTTCTGATTAATTAATATATTGTTGTGGCTTTCACTGCTGAATGTATAATTGTAATGTACATGCATATACTGTAAATGTTCATAAAGACCAGAGAGCTATCGCCATCAGGAAGAACTTCATGGAGAGATGTGCCAATGAGAGAATATGTATTTGAGGTACTCCTTGAGCACCCAAGCTATTTTCTGACAGTGAATAGGTCAAAATAAAGTGTTAGTGCCCTAAATCAGACTACCTTTGCTTATGTAGGGGAAATTCCCAGGATAACTCATTCATTACTTATGTGTGTACTATGGAAATTTTTCTCTATAAGGAAAGCCTCCAATTAGGAATGATAGTAGGAAATGTGTTCCCAACTTTAGCTCAGGTGGTCAAAGATACTACCTTGTCCCTGGAAGGCATTTTGGTCATTCTCAACTCACTGACCAGTGTTGTAATGGATTATAAAATTGTCCTGGACTTCCTTCTTATTGTGTAAGGTGAACTCTAGAAAATTACTAATGCAATTTGAATTACTAGATTAATACACAGGAGAAGTGGGAACATCAATACAAAAACATAAGGAGGAAGATACCTAGTTTGTTAAGGTAGACTCTTCATGATTTGTGAAGTTTGTTCAGTTGCTTGAATCTGGAGCCTTGTTTGAGGACCTAAATGTGACACATTTGCGGTAAATACTGAATATTGGCCTTATCCTGCTCTTTGCAGTGTTACTGGTAGCAAATTTAATTAAAGATTGTATGAGACAAACTGAATAGATTTGGTCCCACTTTGTCAGTAACATTAATTCCACAGGCCTATGTAATTATGGGGAAGCTCATTAGAAACCAAGACTGTAGAAACAAGGAGTGCATATTGCTGAGCAATGATTCTCCATGGTTCTCTCACGTTTCCATATACTTGTAAGTGGAGACATTGACTGTGTTCAGGACTATCTTTTCAAAAATAGCTGCCTAGGAAACTTCCTTACAAAATAGGGATAGTAGCCCCCTGCAGAGGCAATGACAGTTTTGCTTAGAGTCCAATATAATAAAAATAATACCTCCCCCTATGACTTAGTATACAGTATAAGAAATATGGTTTTCTAAAGAAGGGTTTTTTTCCCTCTGGTAACACAATCCAATGCATGTGCAGATATTATATGGCCTGTCTTTATGTCACCCTATAGGGACTGAGGCTCAGAAAACCAGTGAAAATGCTGATACTCTCTGGCTGCTGCTATTTCTGTAATAAATTGTCCTTTGTCTCTGACTTAAGAATTTTGTTTCTCCTTCCAGCTCCCATGAAACTAGGGAAGGCTAACTTGTTAA
>CAUYRT010088231.1:0-18931 GCA_963574885.1 Lepilemur ruficaudatus
GTGCCGTGGCATCAGCATAGCTCACAGCAACCTCAGACTCCTGGGCTCAAGGGATCCTTCTGCCTCAGCCTCCTGAGTAGCTGGGACTACAGGCATGCGCCACCATGCCCGGATAATTTTTTCTATATATATCTTAAGTTGGCCAATTAATTTCTTTCTATTTATAGTAGAGACAGGGTCTCACTCTTGCTCAGGCTGGTTTCGAACCCGTGACCTTGAGTGATCCGCCCGCCTCGGCCTCCCAGAGTGCTAGGATTACAGGTGTGAGCCACCGTGCCTGGCCGAGGCCACGTCTTTTTATCAAGTAATCATTTACGGAGCTCAACAGAATATTTCATATTTCAGTACACATTAACGCTTTGTCTTATTTTGTGGTTTATTATATGTCTCAAATGTATGTCTCATATGTAGCTAAAAGAAGGCTCTCTTTTACATGAAACTAATGAGAAATATTAATTGATTATAAAAATTCACTATAAATCAACATTTGCCTAAAGTAAGGCACACCTGAATATGACATGTTATGACAAGATAGCTTGTACAAATGTTAAGTGAAAAGAAACTAAGAGTTTTCTTGGTTAGCTATCAATATATAATATTAATGGTCTAAAATACTGGTCTCTACAACTAAGAAAAACAGCCATGATTTCTGGGAGTAACTGATACAGACAGGTGGGAAATAGGACAGATTTGAAAAATAATCCATGCTTCAAGAGGAAAAAACTTTATAGAACAACTACTCTTAATACCTTGATCACAATAATAATAGCAAATTAAACAATTTGCTTTCAATTTGAATAATTTAGAGTTCAAGACTAGGTCATGCAGCTGCATGCAAATTAAATAACTAATATGGTATACACTGGCTAAAAATAGCATGTGCAATTGTCTTATCTCTTTTGTGAAGGAGGAGTTTTGCTGTTTTATCTACGCATTACAAAAACCCATCAACCAGATAGTTTCTAAAAACAAACTATGTAGTCTATTCAATAACAGCATACCCCAAACAGCGATGGTGAAGAGAGGTATATTCCCATTGTACTCACGGGCTGACATTAATATACAGACAGTACAGGGAGTGGAATGGCTCCCTACTCTCCTAGTCCTGCTCACCTGGCTGCGTTGGGAAGGAGGGAAAAAAGGGCTTCTGAAAACTGGGCAGTAAAGGGATGCCTTGGAGCTGTTTGCACTCAGTCCTAAATTGGCTAACAGAAGTAAAGATTGCAAAAGAAGACACAGAACACTGATTCCAGACTCCTCAAGCCGTCAAGATACCCAGCTGCAGAGAATGGGCACACAGGAGACTGGGGTAACTGGTCTCGTTAAACAGAAGGGAATGATGACAGTCTGGCGGGCCTTGATTCTCTATACTGAGAAGATGACAATGGTTGGAAAGTAGACTCCTGGTCACTCAGTGCAACCTTGGGCTAACTGTAATGAAATTTACCACAATTCTTTCTAAGAAAAAGTACACAAAATAAATTCAGAGAAGTAGAGTTTAATTGAAAGTCAACTATTAATAGCTTTCATTTTTCTAGAATTCTTTCTGCTCTGTCTTTCCCCTACCATTGCACTGCAGTTGTTTGGGTACTAAACACTGGGCCTATTTGTAAGTACACCCTCTGTAGCAATCACTGAAATGCAGATACCAGGACAAATGAAGTTCTCCTTTTCAGGACCAGCTTTAAAAATGTGTTCCTTAAAAGAGTATAGTTATCCTTGTTTCTTTTAAGGATCCTTAATTTCTTAAAAATTGAGCCTCTGAATTGTTTCTGCAACAAATATTTATCTTATTGGGTATTTTCCTTAGTGAGGAAATGAAGGACACTTTATAAGCTGGCAACTTTTACAAGCATGTTTAAGAGGCACATGTACAAAGTGGCTGTAAACACAAATTTCAGGACCCCAATATAGGAATGAAGTTTACCAGGACAATCTAGAAGTACTCAGGTTTTCTATAAAGGTCATCAGATATATAAAAGTTGTAACTACTTAATTATGATAAAATTTGGCTAAAGGGGTGATCAGGTCTTCACTTTAATATTTTTCAGGCTGTGTTTTACTAAGTTAGCTATAATTGTCATTCACACTCAGTCCATAGATTAAAATACTAATGAGTTTTATGAAAACAGAGAATTTTTCAGGCCGTATGGATATGAAGACAATCCCCAAATTTTGGAAATCACCTAAATGACAGTATCTAATTTCTTAACAGCCAAGATAGGGATACTCATTTAGGGACTTGGCTACTGAACCAATCATTTCACTTCTTTAGGACTCTTCTTGAGAGACACTTATCCATGTTCACAGTAGATTGACTCACACTTGCTCACCTAGTCACTTCTAATGACACTGTAGCATAAAGAACAAAATAGTTTATGACTGATAATTGCTCTAGTAATGGCTTTAGATAACTGCTTCAAATTTGATTTGCATTTTATTATATAAACGATTAAAGATAACATGAACAAATTTTAAAATACAGAGTTAATAACTTTAAGGTAATGCATTTTGAACTAACAGATTTTTCTAAGCAATCCTTTAGGGACCCCAGATCATGATTTCATTTTCAACCATCCTAGTACTTGCCTGCTCATGGATAATGTCTGACAATTCTTTCACCATGTCTCTGAAATTTGACTTTAGCCCTTCATGGTACTCGACTTGATCTTCTTTAATTAGCCGCTCATTTAGTTCAAGTGCAATGCTGCACGCTTGTATGAATTTCCTGCGGATACATGTCAAAGATAAAGGTTTTGTTATTTATTCTTAGAAAGTTTCACTGATAATCAATCCTTAACCGTGGCTTACCTAGAAGGAAGATCAGAATCCCATATTTTCTCACTGTGCATTTGTTAATGTCACTTCCTAAGTCTGAAAAACTTCTCCTTTCTTTTCTGCCTTTGCTCTCTGGTTTCGCATCTTCTTTAAGACCTGGCTCAAGACACATACCCTCTAGAAAACCTACTGGCTCAATCATTTACTTGGTATTATATCAGCTAAAGATTTGCTAATATTAATTTGCACATGTAGATAATGAGTCATTCATTCAAAAAGAATTTACATTGGCCTTATTATGTGCCCAGTCCAGTGCTGGGTGCTATAGGTGTGAAGGATCTTCCCTGGATATTAAGAGTGGGCACAGAGAGCTGAGGACCTATCATAAAAGTATTTTTCCATTATTTCGTGTGTTTATGTTTAATGTCCAAATTAGAGTATAGGTCTTAGGGGACAAAGTACCTCATTGCCCATTCATTTTATATCCTTGTCACAGCAACTAATAGTGTCTTTTGTGCATGTTGAGCATTAATAATTACTGGTGAATGAATGACTACTGGTTACTCTGCAACCTGGGGCAGGTGATAACACACAGACAGGAAAAGCAAATCAAATAAGTTGGGTGCAAATGAGTGCACAGCTTATCATTCTCCTTAGTCTACCTCACTCAACTGTTTCTCTTGTTCTGACTGCAAGCTCCTTTTACATATATTAAACAGATTTTTTTCTAATGTAAGACCATTTATTTATACATCCCTTAGCTTACAGGGCTGCCCACTGAAGACAAGATATTGCATGCCCTAGACTGGCAGAATCCAAGTGGAAATAAGGACACAGGATAAGAGCCAGCCTATGTAGCCCTTCCAGCCCCACTTTTATTCTTACCCTAAATGGTCTGAAATGCTAAACACGAGGTCATTCGGGCAAAGAAGGAAATCACATAATGAATGTAGACTTGTGTTTGTGTCACTTAAAATACTCAAAGCAACATAGTAAGTTGGCATATTTAATCTCTTTTCACTAGGGCATTATTAATATCTTGCAGGATGAGACAGATCACACATTTCCTTACTACTTACAGTATCATTTGGAGGTCACACAGATATTAAAAGAGCTCAGAGAATGTCCTTTTTTGGAAAGGTATTATTTGGTGAAGACTTTGGGTTTTTGTTTTTAAGAAGAAAATGGGGCAAAAGAACAGGGATCTAGTCTGAAAACTACAAGACACTTACCTAAACATGTCTTTCAACTCATTCACTTTCTTAGGTGGATACTTGCTGGCTTGACTGTCATTTAAGAAAGCCCTTGCATATGCTAACGGACCAGCATTGACCTAAATTACAAAAGGAGAAAAATATTGTCAGAATGTAATACTCAAAAGTAGTTTTTGCATCTCTCCTTTTTATTAAAAAACCCCAAAATACATAAGAAATCCATTACTGAATAATTTATTATGCTTACTACAAGTTTATTTGAAAAAACCATTAACTAAAACAAATAATCTACAATGATGATATTCTAGTAAATTATTTAATGATTTCTGATGCATAAATATAGGGTTTGACTACAGTCATGGGCATTTATGTTAAAGTCCTCTGATATAACACAAAATTTATAAAAATTAAATATCATTTTTCATTAAGTTAAGAAAAATTAATGCACAAGTTTTTGCACTCAATAAGAGCACAACACACAATTACAATTAATGCTTGCTCTGTGCCCTTACGAAAGCAAGAGAAATATCAAGAAACATTTAATACAACCAACGTACCTGCACAGAAACACAGCCCTGCAATTTAAGTTGGAGCTGAATCATGTCCACATCAGTAGAGGAGCAAAGCTTTTGCAGCTCTGCAGTTTTATCTTTTATTTCATCAGTAGCAACATCAATTGGTTTTAAATTAATCTGCTGTTCACAGTTTATGGGAATCCTCTTCTTCACGTAGGGGAACGAGTTGGAAGCTATGAAAATGTTAAGACTGATTTACTGTCTTAAAAAATCATTTGTTAAAAACAGTTAAATTAAAGAAAAAAATCTATTGTGCTTAATTCCCCCCATGCTTTCTCTAGAAGGTGCCTTAGGGTTCCATATAGTACTTCAGGATTGAGAGAAAAATTCTCTTTATAAGATACCTCTGAGCAATCATGAATGACATATGGGAAAATGATGGTTTATCACATGGACATGTTTATGCAAACTTGTACCTGCACAGCAGAACAAAGTGTGATCAAAATTTCAGATACATGTTCCTGCTGGCCAGCTGCTACTTCTGTGTATCAAAAAGAAGCAAGACAAATAAGACAAAGTCCTACTTACTAGTCAAGATTGTACGGCGTTTGCACTGTTCTTCTATACAGCCTTGCTTTTTGCCTGATAAAGTATAAGGAGCCTCAAAGACAAATCTGTTGATATTGTGATTTCTTTCAAATTCGGTCTTTCTTTCTATGAGTTCTTTGTCATCAAAGTAGGGCTTCACATAAGTGACTTGGATATGAGCATATTTTGGATCAAGCTCTTTGACATTCACCTATAAAATAAGAAAGGTTTTATTTTTTTAATTCAATGAAAGGGAAAAGGAGATTATAGGTAAACTAACTGCTTTGAGACCATATGAGGAACACTGCTATTATAATTGTGTTTCCGACTGAATACACACCTGAAGGGGGTTTCTGTTCTTTTTTTAAGGATCATTTACTTCAGATTATAAGAAGTTATACAAACCTATTTGGAGACTACAAAAATGTAAGAAGAAAATAAAAATTACCAAAATCTTCCCACCCAGCAATGACCATTATTCACATTTTTATATATTTTTTTCTAATATTTTTTCTTTGGAAACTGAGATCATACTGAACGTTGTTGTATATTCTGATTCATTAAAAATATATTAAAATAGTTAATTGTATATTATATGAATTCCACATCAATAAAAACATATTATCATTATTATAGTCACTGACATGACTTTTAGTGGCTGTATGTATAAACATGATTTACTGGATCATTCCCTCATTAACAGGTTGTTCTCCAACATTTTGCTATTGTAAGTAATGTTTTGATGAACAGCCTTGTGTTTAAAACTGTGTGCATTGTTTTCTGAATTTTTCCTTAGGATAAATTCCTAGAAAAGGAATTGCTTAGTTAAAAAATGTATATGGTATTAAGGACTTTGATATATATTACTTCATTACTCTACTGAAAGGCTTACCACTTTGCACATCCACAGTGGTTGACATTTTAAGAGTGGGTACTCTTGACAGCATTATTTTAATCATATCCTATTTAGGAAGGGGACCACAAGAAAGCATAACGGTTCTACTTCAGAGACATAAAAGTATAGCTGTAGCTATGGACCATTTCATCAATAGTCTAAATTCCAAGTTAAGAAGCCATGCTGCTGGAGGTAAATTCCAGAACTGTCCCTGTTGGAGCTTCAATCTGTGGACCCTAAACCCTCCCTCTCTGGCAGTCTCTGGAGTCACTTCAGACAATGGCCAGGATCCTCTTTCAGTGTTCTCCCAACTAAGTCTGCTTTGTGCCTTGGGTGTTGGTGACTTTGTCAATATCCTTACTTTGCGATAGACCTTTTTGTGTTTAGTGGAAGAAGAAAAAAAAAAAAAGAAACAAAAGCCTCTCAAGAAATAGTCCCTGTATCCCTTTTATTTCTCCACATATACAAGAGGATGGACAGGGGATAGAAAATTTCTTAGCATCTTTAACTTCTCTTAAACCCATTCTACTTGTTGTTACATAGAAATCCACATGCCTATCTCCAGAGACCTTAACCTTCTTTTTTCTCATTCAGAAGCTAGATTTCTCCAGAGAGACCTCAGGAGATAGTTGAGGTAATTATCTTGCTAAGACAAAACATAAAGGGAAATAAAAAAAGAGGTCAAGTCTGATATTTAACCTTATAAAAGTAAAATACATGTATATTAAATATTTATGAAATATAAAATATTTCAACATTACATAGGGTATACATGAAAAGCAAAAAGACTTCTTTTTTCTCACCTAAGACTCTAGTCCCATTCCTCAGGGGCAAACATGGTTAAGGATTTTATATGTTTAATTCCAGAAACTTCCTGAGCTTATGTAACTAAGTATATATGAAATACCAGTTTTAACACAAATGTGATCATACTATCCTTATAGTCCTGCACCTCACATGTTTTCCCTCAATAATATATCCTGATAGGTTTATACAGACACATAAATCCCTCATTCTTTTTAATGCCTAGGTGACTATATCCATTATATATGGGTAATACCACCATTTATTTAGCCATATGCACATTTAGACTACTTCCAAGTATTTGCTATATAAACTTCGCAGCAGTGAACACCTTGAAACATGTATCTTTATGTTTGTACATCTATAAGACAAAATCTTAAATGTGAAGTTGTTGGGTCCAAGGACATACATATGTAAAATATTGGAAGATATTGCCAAACTCCTCTTCAAATTACCTTTCTTCTTAAGTAGATTTTGTTCTTTGGCAAGGTCACAGAGTGTTTTTAAATTCTGGGGGATTTTTCTGAGACAGGGTCTTGCTTTGTTGCCCAGGATAGAGCGCAGTGGCGTCAAAGCTCACTCTAGCCTCACACTCCTGGGCTTGCGTGATCCTCCTGCCTCAGCCTCCACGTAGCTGGGACTGCAGGCACGCACCACTGCACCTGGCTAATTTTTCTATTTTTAGTAGAGATGAAGTCACACTCTTGCTCAGGATGGTCTCAAACTCCTGAGCTCAAGTGATCCTCCTGCCTCGGCCTCCCAGAGTGCTAGGATTACAGGTGTCAGCTACCGCGCCCGGCCTGAGTGTTTTTAATTTTTTACTTTCACACATTAAGAAAAAGATTATTTTAAAAGTAGGAACTGCTTATTTTGTCTGTTGCCTATGGGAAATAACTAAAATATGGTATATAACAAATAATGTCAGGAGTCCAGCTGTCTGATACTGGTTTGTTAGTAGCACTCTTTGGCCAGGTTTTCAGAGGCAGAATAAAGTAGAAAACTTCATGCTGTTCATTACCTTTGTACTTATATACTAAGCAATGGTGTGAGGATAGAAAATCTTCTGTTGTCCAAATCTATTTTTAAATGTCATAAGCATATGTTTAAGATAAAACCATCTGTAAGAGATCTATAGGTAAGTCTACAAAGTGAAGGGATTATTTTCATGGGAGACAACAAAGTGTCTTTTTCACCACTGCCATGGGCTTTTCACTCTGGCAATGCTGTCCACTAGCTTCTGAGTGCTTTGCACAGCACTGTGCAAATCATAGTCACTCAGGAAATATTGCTGTGGGTTCAAATCCTGAACTGTGTAGGTCCTTCCTATCTAATCAGCTTTCATCCTGGGCACAACCATGGCAACTAACGACAGTAAGGCTTTCCTACTGTGCTTTGCCAAAATTCTGTCTATAGGGAGCCATGCATTTCAGAGGGAAGGGCCTTTCCTGTTAGAGTCTTTCTCACCCTGCCTTGGCAGGGTCTAGCAGGATGGATGACCTTTAAAAAAAGGCTCAAGTCATCTCTCCTAAACCTATTTCATTGTAAATGTAACTACAATCACTACGACTGAACTAAGGATTTCTTGGAATAAAATGTGTACCCCCCAAGATGATTTTAATCATTAAGTATGTAACTTAGAATCATATGTACAACAGCATTTACAATAATAGCTACTTTTTATTTAGCATGCTGGCTTCTGTTATTATTAGTGAATGCTTTTTATGTACTAGGAACTCTAATCATGTTGCATATATTAAGTCATTTAATTCATACAAAAACCCCATGAGGAAGGTACTGCTGTTATCTCCATTTTACTCATGAGAAAAATGAAGCACAGAAAGGTTAAGTGACTTCCCCATGGTCACGCAGCTATCAAGTGGCACAGAATGGAGAATTGAGTCCTGGTATCTCTGATTCCAAAGCCCCTGTCCCATTTCTTTCATTATCTAGAAGGCTCTTTCCATGCTGCTCCTCTACCAGCTAAAAAAGGAAAAAGTCAGGGGTAATACATCATGCCTGGAAGTAATGATGATTTCAAAATTCAGGGCATATGTTACCTTGTCTGAATCCTGAATTATTTTGACATTTTCTGTACCAAATTTTTCACCATAAAGTTTAACAAGTCTCAAGGAAATCTCTGAGAGGCCGGTGAGCTTTGGCTCTTTATAGATGTACTCCTTTCCATCCTCTTCTTCAAAAAAAGACTATTATAAAGTTAAACAAATAATAATTTATAAACAGTATTAGCAAACATGGCATTTAAATAAAATCTCCTAAATAATATATTAGGAATACATTTTTAATAATATTACTAAAAGCCCCATGTATATATTTACCATTTTAACTTCAAATAAATGAGAATTTTCAAATTTACAGTCATATGAATAAATTATTGGCCTGAGATTTTTCTCCTTCTCTGTATACTTACTTGTTTTTTATTTGAAAGTTTTAACTACTGCTTAATATATACTTTAAGAAGTTTAACAGAAAATGAAACTGAGGGAGAAATACTAACCTTGCTTGTTATATTCTTACTAATAGATTTAGATATGAGAACCAAAGGGAACTTTAAACTTACAAAAGAGGCCTCCTGCTATTGTAATAGGCACTCTATTTAGACAGAATCCTAGAACCAATAATTGCTGCTACAATAATCAACCATTCAAAGGTGAATATTTTAAAAAAAACTTTATGAACTAAAGTATACTTACTTGGCCATAAAAGGCAACTCTAAAGAAAGTGCCTAAAAGTCTTTTTTTTGTGTGCATAACCTCCAGAATTTTTGTGTAAGCTCCATGAAGAGTTCTATAAACTTGAGTGAGTTTCTGAAAAATTAGAATATACAAATCAGCTTTGTCTTTTGGTTAATTACCAAATGTGTTCAAGATGAATGTACAATACAAGAATAAAGAGCACCAGTATTTTCTTTTCAAAATAGTTTTGGTGGGGACATACACACCCCCCTCCTCTGTTCCAACAATTAGATAAAAGTCCTCAACAGCTTTAGGTCTAAGAGTAAAATTTAAAATGGTCAAGTAACACTGTATTTCTTAATAGCATGCTTCATTTTATTCACATCTCAATGACAAATTATACATTTAGAATACTGTATGTATTATCAAGATATTTTCTATATGTCTGAATTATTTTAACTAAAATAATAGCAAAATGCTTTGCTTGAGCCCTTAGAGATATGAGAATAAACAATCAGTGCCAAAACTTTTGGAGAGGAAAATTAAATGCAAATATAAAAGTAAGTAATAGTGTAAGCCTCAGGGAGGGCTGCTTTCATGCACATTCACAAACATTTCCAAAGAATATATTTTTCTGCACACCCAGAAAAAGAGAGCATACTGTGCAAAGAACATTATCAAGAATGTGAAAGATCACCTAAAGAATGGAAGAAAATATTTGCAAATCACAGAGCTGATAAGGGTTTAGTACCCAGAATATATAAAGAACTCTTACCACTCAACAACAAAAGACAAACAACCAAATTTTAAAAATGGGCAAAGGAATTTAATAAACATATCTTCAAAGAAGATATTCAAAGAAGATATACAAATGGTCAAAGAAGCACACAAAAAGATGTTCAACATCACTGTCATTAAGGAAATGAAAACCAAACCACAATGAGATACCACTTCACATTTACTAGGATGGTTGTAACAAAACAAAAAACACCAGAAAACAAATGTTGAGGATATGGAGAAACAGGAACCAATCCAAAATGCTCCAATGAGTATTTCCTTTGAGCATCATGTTGGTGCTCAAAAAGTTTTGGATTTTGGAGTATTTTGGATTTTAGATTTTTGGATTAGGGATGTTCAATCTGTATCCCTTTTATGTGACATATCCAGAATGGGCAAATCCAGAAAGCAGATTAATGGTTATCAGGAAATGGGGGTAAGATGGGGAGTGATTACTTAATGGGCATAGGGTGGTTTGTTTGGGGTAACAAAAAAGTTTTAAAACTAGAGATAGGTGGTAGATGTACAACATTGTGAATACATTAAATGCCACTGGATTGTACACTTTAAAATGGTTAGTTATGTAATATGTGAATTTCACTTCCATAAAAAAAGAAGAACACAAAAGCTTTTTTCTTTAAAATTCTCCCCATATTCTCTCCTACAGCTGAGCTCAATTTGAGGGCAATCTTCCTTACTTTGGCTGCTATCTCTGACACTTTCCAGCCCATTCCACAGTGATACACTGAAAAATTATGTATCGGTGTCCTGGAAACAATGACTTTATCTCATATAGAATGCTAGGGGATTTATACAGACCATTACACTCCTATAAGGAAATAGGAGAAGTTCCCCTAAAGAAACTATCATTTCCTTTAATGTGTAGAGAAGATACATTTTTCTTTCTTCCCTATTGGTTGATTGAGTATCGAAACACTCCCTGGGTTTCTAATAGCCTGATCTTCATCTTAAGAGTCATTTTAAAACTATTACAAAGATTCTTCAAATGTAATGCTTTGATAGAAGGGGTAATGGCAAATCTCGTTTTGCCTCTGGTTATTCTTTGCCATTTATACGACCTACACTTAATTATTTAACTCTACTATATTATATAACCACTTGAACTCCTCTATGATTTTTTTAGGCATGCCCCACATACAACAGAAGTATGGCAAGAAGACCTAGAACCTGGGAAGAAAAAGTACATTTGATCAGAGCCAGTTTGGAGCAGAGATTAGAATACTACCTGAATGATATTAAATCTATGTGTTTTCACTTCTAGAAACGTCTTCAACAATGAAAGACTACCTGCTATATTCAATAATAAATTGCTTTTAAAAATGGCTTGAATCCTAAATCACCCAGCACAGTAGTGGTAGAAATTATGATTACGAACTCAGAGGCTTGAATGTAAAAATTCCTGTTTGGTGTTGGTGGCAACTTCTGTTCATTATATTACTTTTCTTCATTAACTACCCTTTATCAATAGTTTATCTGGCAGGCCAAATTGAAAAAAAAAATTTCTCATAATAGGGCTATTACTAGTATCCAATTACCTCCTTCACTGCCATCTGCCAAGACGTGTAGTCTCCCCACAAAATTATAAAGAATAGAATCATGTCTTTGTAACATGGAAATTCAATAGCTTTTCTAAAGTGATGGTTTAGCGTAAATAACACTGATTATTTTATGCCCTGAGAGGAAGAAGGGAGGTTGTCAGATAAAAATATTTTGAGAGCCAGTGGTCTAATATAAATTTCAATTTATATTTTAGGTCTTTTACCCTTAATTTCATTTGGAAAACGTACATGTATATAAGGTAGGATTTTTTTTTTTTTTTGAGACAGGGTCTTGCTGTGTCACTAGGGCTAGAATGCAGTGGCATCATCATAGCTCACTGTAATCTCTAGCTCCTGGGCTTGAGCGCTACTCTTGCCTCAACCTCCCAAGCAGCTGAGATTACAGGCACGTGTCACCACACCTGGCTAATTTTTCTATTTTTAGTAAAGACAGAGTCTCACTCTTGCTCAGGCTGGTCTCCAACTGGCCTACCTCCTGAGCCTCCCAGGTGTCAGCCACCGTGCCTGGCCCTAAAAGGTAGGATTTTTTTTTAAGTTTTACTTTATTTTAAATTGATATATAGTAATTGTACATATTTATGGGGTACAATGTGATGTTTCAATACATGTATACAGTGTGTCATGATCAAATCAGAGTAATTAGCAAATTCATCACCTCAAACATTTATCATTTCTTTGTGGTGAGAACATTCAAAAATCTTAGGATTTAACAGCATTTTGAAGGATTATAACTTTTGAACTGGACAAATGTGTCAAAACGACATGCTAAGTTAAATATCTATATTCTACAATATTACATAAACGTCATAATATAATGAACCTTCTATTCTCCAGAGGACACACAGTAGAGTGATGGTAACATGACTTTATTATTGTTTCTCTCAAGGTCAAAATAAAACATACAAGCCAATGATGAAAATGTTTAAATTGCCTACCTCAAACTCACGACGTTTCTCATAAATTGGAATGATCAACTTGGAAATCTCAGAAATTACTTCATAACGTTCTGCCTTCCATAAGCCATCCACACATTGTTCTAGCAACTCCAGCAAAACTTCCTGCATTAAGAGAAATGTCCAATCAGGAATTATACAGTTTTGGACAAATAAGTTTTGAACCATTTCAATAAAAACAAACAGGATGTACTGAATTCAATGAAATGCACAGAAGGAGCATACTTGCATGAATATATTTTCTAAATCAAATATATTTGAATAAAAACATTCTTAAAAATATCAAATTTGTTGACAATTAACTGTATCTATTTATTTTGCTTATTCACATAATGAAGATGTTAACTATACTTGCAAATGGTAACACATTGAGAAGAAGTATCTTTAAAAAATAATATATCATTTGTTCCAAATTGAGGATGCCTGAATGTCTAACAGGGTAAATTCCACTAAGCCTATAAAAGTCTATTATTTTTCTTTTATATTAAAACTATATTTATCTATATTGTTAGTCTTAAGAAAATCTGACAACTTTTTCTAGCTGTTGTATCAATGATTTAGGTGTTTATTAAAATGATGCAATTTTGGTAAAGAATGCTTCCTTCCTGACTGTTGGTTCTAAAACTAGTGAGAATGATAAGATAACAGCTCAAGACAGAGATCTCCAACCCTGCCAGAATAGTAACAGCTGCTATAAAACAAACCCTTTTGTGAACCATCATCTTATGTTCTTAACAATGAAATGATGAAGCCAATTATTGATGCTATCCCATAAGACTTAACAGCTTTTTCCTATCTTAAAGAGATTTCAGACCTATAGAACTGATTGCTAAAATGGCTCTTCTTGTACGTCCTTTAGACAAGTGGTCTCCAACCTTTTGGTGCCAGGGACGATTTTCATGGAAGACAATTTTCTATGGACCGAGGAGGTGGTGGGGGGGAGTATGGTTTCAGTATGATTCAAGTGCATTACATTTATTGTGCACTTTACTTCCATTATTATTACATTGTAATATATAATTAAATTATACAACTCACTATAGGTTGGGGACCCCTGTCTTAGGCAACTGAATTCATCTTCTTCTAGCTCTTTCACCTGTGTTTCCTATCCAGCCAGTGGCAATACCTTATAAACCCTTAGCTAGAAAACTAAGTGCAGTTTTGACTTTATCCTCTGTGATGGGTTAAATTATAACCCCCAGAAAGACCAGTTGAAGTCCTAAACTCTAGTACCTCAGACTGTGACCTCATTTGGAAATAGAGCCATTGCAGATATAATCAGTTAAGATGAAGCCATACTGGATTAGGGTGGGCCTCTAATCCAACATGACTGGTGTCCTCATACAAAGACAGAAGCATTACAGGGAAAACACCATGTGACTACAGAGACAGAGATTGGAGTTATGCAGCTGCAGGCCAACACCAAGGATAAACAGCTACCCTGAGAAGACAAGAAAGGCTTCTACTCAGAGTTTTGGAGACAGCATGGTCCTGATAAATACTTGATATTAGATTGCTAGACTCTAGAATTGTCAGATGATGACTTTCTGTTGTTTCAAGCTACCCAATTTGTGGTATTTTGTTATGGCACCCCTAGTGCTATGGCCTGAATATTTGTGTCCCCTCAAAATTCATGTGTTAAAATCCTAACCCCCAAGGTTATGGCATTATGAGGTGGGGCCTTCAGGAGGTAATTACGTCATGAGGGCAAAGCCCTCATGAATGAGATTACTGCCCTTGAAAAAGGGACACCAGAGAGCTACTTAACGCCTTCCACCATGTAAGGACACTGTGACAAAGTGCCATCTATGAACTAGGAAACGAGCCCTCAACAGACACTGAAAATGTTGGCACCTTGATCTTCGACTACCTAGCTTCCAGAACTGTGAGAAATAAATTTCTGTTGCTTATGAGCTAACCAGTATCTGGTATTTTGTTACAGCAGCCCAGACAGACTACGATACCTAGGAAATGAATACATGCTTTCTTTACTCATCCTCTAATGAATGCATCACCAAGTCCTGCAAGTTTTACTTCCTGAAGGTTTCTCAAACCTTACCCTTCCTCTCCATTCCTATGCTCATTGCTAGGGTTCACTTCACCATTTTTTAAAATAGATCTTTGTTCCTTCAGCCTTGGCACTTTCAAATATATCCTCCACACATCTGCCATAGGCTTCTGATTAAAAGGCAAACTTTTTGCCTTTGACCATGTCACTCTCTCCTTCTTAAAATCTGGCAATGGCTCCCCATTACTCATAGAACAAAGGACAAGCTCTCTCATTTGGCACTCAAGGCTTGCAATGATCTGGCCGATACTTCTATAATCTCATCATTCATCATGCCAAATCCCCTGTACTTTACACTCTAGCAACAGTGAACAACTAGTACGTCCCCTGAAGCACAATGGTGTGTCTTAGCTTTGTGCCTTTGTTCATTCTCTGCACTCTGCTCTTTAATACCTTTTACTTGGTTAATCTCTTTAAAACAGCTTACGTAGTACCTTTCCCAGGATCTTCTCTTGATCAACTCAGGGTAGGGTAAGACGCTACACACCTTTTTTCTGACTCTGCTAATTTTAGGGGTAAATATTTATTACTATACTTGTACATTATCTGCACATTGTCTACATATCTGATTTTTCAAAAAGGTGTGACTCTGAGACTAGGGACAATATTTTATATTGGTTTTTCTGGTAACTAGTATAGTGATACTGTATAGCATGTGTTCAATAAGTGTTGCTACTTGCATAAAGGATCTGTATGTTAACATTTAATAGCCAAATTAAAATTTCCAGCAACAATGGAAAGGATGGACTTTGGGGGAATTAAAAATCAATGACAAACTTAGTAGGGTTTATCCCAGGAATGTAAAATTGTTTTAAAATTAGAAAAAAAACCAATGTAATATACTACCACATAAACCACATAAAAGAGATAAATTATATCTCCATCAATAAATGCAGAAAAAGGCATTTAAAAAACTCAATACCCAATTCATGATATTAAAAAAGAACTCAGGAAACAAAGAATAGACCTTCCTCAATCTGATAAAGGGCATCTACTAAAAACTTAACGGCAGAATACTTTTCTCCTAGGATTGGGAATAAGTCAAGAATGTCTGCTCTTAATTCTATTCAACATTATGCTGGAGGTCCTAGCCAGCAATAAGGCAAGAACAAGAGAAAAGACATACAGATTAGAAAAAGTAAAACTGTCTTGTTCAGATGGCATGATTGCGTATGTTGAAAATCCTAAGGAATATACAAACTACTAAAACTAATAAGCGGATTTAACAAGGTTGCAGGATAAAAGGTCAACATACAAAATCAATTATATTTCTCTATACGCAACAACCTATTGAAAAATAGAATAGAAAAGCAAACTATTACTATTTACAAAAGCATCAAAACATCAACTATATATCAGTAAATCTAACCAAAGACTTCTAGCCTGAAAACTACAAAATATTGCTGGAAGAAATTAAAGATGACCTAAATAAACATTCATTGATTGAAAAGCTCGATATTGTCAAGCTCTCCATTCTCCATGTAGTGACATATAAATTTAACAACATCCCTAAAAAATCTTCCAACAGGCTATTTTGAGGAAATTGAAAAGATGATTCTAAAGATTATATGGAAATTCAAAGAATGTAGAAGAGCCAAAACAACTTTGAAAAAGAATGAAGCTGGAGGGCTAACACTACCTGAACCTTGACCTCTATATCATTCCATTCTCAAAATGAATTTTAGATAAGTTATAGACCTAAACAAAACTCAGAAACAAAGTTTCCAGAAGAAAACGTAGGACAATATCATCAAAACATCACGATCTCGAGGTAAGCAAATAATTCTTAGATCAGATACAAAAAGAACAAACCATTATAAAACGATAAATTGGACTTCATCAAAAACAAAACTTTCTGCTCAACCAAAAAATCAATAAAATGAATGGACAAGCCAAAGACTGGGAAATAAATGCGCAGCACATATATCTGACAAAGAATCTATATCCAGAATATAGAAAGAACTCCCACAAATCAAGAATAAAGAAGTAAACAATTCAATTGTTAAGATAAAATTATTAAAACATTTCACAAAAGAAAATATGTGAGGCCAAGGAGCATGAAAAAGTGCTAAACATAATTAGCCATAGGGAAATGCAAATAAAAGCCACAATAAAATACTAATTCATGCCTAATAGAATGGGTAAAATAAAAAAAGAGATTAGCAACATCAGAGGATGCAGAGCAACTGGAACAAGGTCTTATCCATTGCTGGTGGGAGTATAAAATGGTGTGACTACTTTGAGAAACTCTTTGGCAATTTTATATAAAGTTAAATACACATCTTTCCTAAGATCCAGAAATTCCACTCCTAGGTATTTACCCAAGAGGAAGAAAGCATATGTCAACAAATCATAGATAAGAATGTTTAAAGCAGCCTTATTCATATCAGCCTCAAAATGGAAATAATCCAAAATTCGTCAACAGGAGAATGGATTTGAAATGTGTATATCAAGATAATGGAATATTTAATAATGAAAAAGATTAAACTTTTGATATGCTCAACAATATAGATGAATCTCAAAAACATTAGATTATGCAAAAGAAGCCAGATACAAAATGGTACATACTGAATGATTCCATTTTTATGACAACTAATGTATGTTGATAGAAATCAGATGGTAGGGGTGGGGAGCCTGCTTGGAAATGGGCACAGGGAACTTTTTCTGCAGGAATAGACATGTTCTGTTTCTTGTTTCTGGAGTGGCAGTTTAAATGGGAATATACAATTGTCAAAATTCATCAAACTGTTTACTTAGGATGTATGCATTTCATCGTACATTAATTATATCTTTTAAAACTGTTGCATATGACTCAAGGGACATCATTTTAAAAAAGAAAAGAGAAAAACTTGCAAATCAAGTAAAAAATACATTTTTAGAAACAAATTAGATTTCATTATTGGTTTAACTTATGTATTTAAATACAAATACTAAATGGATTTGTATTTTTCATTTTAACATAACTTCTAAATCAGTATCAGGTTATTTTTTCCCATTAGCTAGGGCAGCAGTCCCCAACCTTTTTGGCACCAGGGACCATTTTCATGGAAGACAATTTTTCCATGGACCAGGGAGCAGGGGGATGGTTTTGGCATGATTCAAACATATTACATTTATTGTGCACTTTATTTCTATCATTATTACATTGTAACATATAATGACATAACATGTATGTTTTTATTTGCATTTCCCTAATGACTAACTATGTTTAGCACTTTTTCATGTGCTCCTTTCAACTCACCGTAGGTTGGGGACCCCTGGGCTAGGGCATGAGGAGGAAGCCTTATTATGTAAACTGAAATATAAAACGGCACTAGGTAGAATGTGATTCTATCTATATACATAAAAGTATGTGTAAATTACTATTACTACTGTAGAACAAAAAAGAATTCCAACAAACGTGTTTACATAGAAAACTGATTTTAGTTCTTGACTCGTACGAAGAGTTACTGCTCTCCTTGAGAGTATAAAAAAGGGTCAGGCTGAAGGCCATTTCTATGAATAAGTTGAAGCTGCTGTTTGGAAGATAAAGACACAAGTTCAGTTGTGCTGAGCCATTTATCTCCCATGAAATCCTCTGAATCTTTGTGCTATCAGCCTGTAAAAACTGGAAGCCTCTGGGAAGTCATCTGAGTCTAACTAAGACCCAGAAACGTGAATTAACTTCCTCAAGTCTTCATAAAGATTGTGCTGGAATTTAAATTCCAGTACCTTGATTCTCTGTTACGATTAATTCAGCAAACATATCTACTCTTTTAGGTAGTAAAAAGGTAAAAAGCATACCAACTTGCCATTAAGAAACCTCACTGCCAAGTAGGTCAATGAAAAACTTGACATTTATGTTGCATTTAATGACTTATAAAGAGCTTTCACATAACATATATTGTGACGTGACCAGGATAGTATTATTATCATTATTATTATTATTTTTGAGACAGAGTCTCACTCTGTTGCCTGGGCTAGAGTGCCATGGCATCAGCCTAGCTCACAGCAACCTCAAACTCCTGGGCTCAAGCGATCCTCCTGCCTCAGCCTCCCGAGTAGCTGGGACTACAGGCATGCGCCA
>CAUYRT010088234.1:0-24209 GCA_963574885.1 Lepilemur ruficaudatus
TAAAATATATAGAAAAAATTAGCCGGGCATGGTGGCGCATGCCTGTGGTCCCAGCTACTCGGGAAGCTGAGGCAGAAGGATTGCTTGAGCCCAGGAGTTTGAGGTTGCTGTGAGCTAGGCTGATGCCACGGCACTCTAGCCCGGGCAACAGAGTGAGACTCTGTCTCAAAAAAAAAAAAAAAAAGTAAAACTAAAGTATATTTAAAAAACAATTAAAATAATAAACATTTGATGAAAAACATTTGCAAACATGACAGAAAAATGGTTATCATCCTTAATATGTAAATAAATACCCTGTATCATCCATAAGAAAAATATGAGGTCACAAGTTAAATGGGAAAAATACATGATGAGACCCAAACAGGCAATACAAATGTTAGACACATAAAAATATTCAACCTCAGATACCATTTTTAAAGTATCAAATTATCCAAGATTTTTCAAAACAGTTACACTCAATGCTGCCAGACTTGCTATCAGGAAAAGATCCATAGTTTTTGGATAAAAAGTTGGCAAATGTATTAAGACTTTAATTATGCTTTTAATCTTTGATCCAATAGTTCCATTCCAGGATTCCAGGAAAATAACTATAAAACTAGGGGAAAAGCTATCTGCAAATGTTTAATGTAGTACAGTACAATTTTTTTAAAAAAATGGAAGCAACCTAAATGTCTAACCATCACAAAATAAGTAAGAGAAGTATTGTAAAAATCCATACAGTAGAATATCATGAAATGGCTGGAAATCCACATAGTTGAAAAAAAAAAAAAAGAAATATCCATTGCTCCATTATCTAAGTCCTTCTCCCTAGGACAACTGACATATACTTCTATGCTTATATTGTTTCTTGAATTAGCAATTTTAGACTATGAAAAATGAGAATTTATATTTCACCCTTCGTTTTAGATGGTTGTAACATGCAACCGCATGTTGGTTATGCAGGGTTTTCTTCTCATAAAATTCTAATTGTCTTTTTTTGTGTGTTATTGAGAGGAAAAAACATGTTTCTGATCATATCATTAATATCTACCAGCTTCTTAATCTATCAATAACCTGAAATCCATTCCATTCTTCCTCTTAAAGACATTTTTCTTGGATTTTCTATTCTAATTTAAACCAATTACCTTCTAGACCTGTTGCACTGTTGCCATTCTGGAATTACTTGTATTGAATTCCTTAGTGCACTATTTCTTTTAGCCCATGTCATCGTCTTTATTAGTTTTCTTCATCACTTTACTGGCCCATATCCTTAATAACTCTTTCAGAACGTTTTTATGGTTTAAGAAGTAAATATTCTAAGCCCTTGCACACCTGGGAATGTCTTTATTTTACCTCATACTTGATAGTTTTCATAGGTTCCAAATTCTAGCTCATTTTCTCTCAGAACTTAAAGATACTGCCTTACTGTCTTTTAAACCCTCAGTGTTCCTTGTAAGACATTCATTATACTCATTCTTTTATTCAAAATATATCTTTTGAGCTCTCACGACGTAACAGTAATGAACAAAAACAAAAACTGCCTGCCCTTAGGGATTTTACACTCTAGTTATACTCATCTGATTCTCATTCCTTTACAGGGTATCTTTTTTCTTTTTTCCCTTCCTAAGAGCTTTTCAGACTTTCCCTCCTGTTACACTGAAATTTCACGATGATATGGAGTGGGTCTTTCTTCATTGTGTTGAGCCCTTTTCTCCCCCTCCTCCTTTCAATCAGGAAATTTATATCTTTAAGCATTAGAGATTTTCTTATATTACTTTTCTGATAATTGACCTTTTCCATTTTATGTTTTTGAAACTTCTACTAAATAACAAACCTGTTCTTTTGTCTTTTTGCTCTATTTTCAAAGAGCTTTACTCAATTTATCTTTTAACCATCATTTTTTAAATTATGCCAATATCTTCATTTCCAATAACTTTTTTGTTCTGATCTTTAAAATAATTGCTCTGTTCTTGCTTTATTAACGAAACTTTTTTTTCCTCTGAGAATATTAAATAGACATTTTCTTTTTAAGGTCTCTTCTGATCCAAGAGTTATCTGCTTCACATGGTACCAGTTTTTCTGTTTTATTTATATACTGCTGGTTCTGTTTTATTTCTTTGAAGATAATTTTTGGTTTACCATTGACATTTTAAAAAGAAGAAACAGTAAGAGTGAATGGAAACACTATACATGCGAGCAGGGCTTCCTCACTGGAACATTTTGCTTTAGGTCAGATGAAAAACAAAGAATCAGCCATTAAACAGGCTATATATTATATAGGGAATTCCCTAAAAGCTAGAATGAGGAGGGCTTATCTGCAGACACAAATGTCTGCAATGGCAATGCTACTTTTCCTTTAGTGTTGTCTTTGTTTTTATTTACAAAAAAATAACCTCTGTATATTTTGATGTGAAAGAGAGATGGGAGTGAGTTAAGAAACAGGGATTATTACAGGGACTGTCACTGTGCATGGGTTTGAGTGGGAAAGGAGCACAACTATTCCATATGTCAATTATTTCTCCTTTTTCATTTTCAACCATCCATTGTCTCTGACCTTTTCAATCCCAAGATTCTCTGAGATTCTATTGAATATATCAGAATCTTCCTTTGCTGTAACCCCTTCTTGAATATTTTGGGACACAGTTTTCTTTTATAATCTGTTTCTTTTCTTTTTTTTCTTTTTTTTGAGACAGAGTCTCACTTTGTTGCCCAGGCTAGAGTGCCGTGACATCAGCCTAGCTCACAGCAACCTCAAACTCCTGGGCTCAAGCAATCCTTCTGCCTCAGCCTCCCAAGTAGCTGGGACTACAGGCATGCCACCATGCCCGGCTAATTTTTTCTATATATTTTTAGTTGGCCAACTAATTTCTTTGTATTTTTAGTAGAGATGGGGTCTCGCTCTTGTTCAGGCTGGTTTCGAAATCCTGACCTTGAGCTATCCGCCCACCTCGGCCTCCCAGAGTGCTAGGATTACAGGCGTGACCCACCGCGCCAGGCCTGTTATAATCTGTTTCATCCATCATTACTCTTGGTTTCTTTCAGAAATATGTTGTAATCTCTTGTCTACCAAGAATAGTCTGCTTTCCCTTCAATATGATAAATTTATTCTTTTTTCTTTAGTATTATTTTAATATTGCCTCCAAGGAAAGAGGAGACAAACACACATGGTCAGATCTACATCTATCACAGCAAATATAAGTCTTTTTAAGTCAATTATTTCTAACAATTATTTTCATCCTTTTAGACAACTTGACAAACAACAAATTTTCCAAAGTCTATGAAGCTACTAATCAATTCATGCACCCATTTGGTCAAGAAAAATTTCTGATAATACAGATGCCATTTTAGACAATGAAGAAACCAAGAAAGCAAGAATATACTATGGATTCTTTTAAGGCAGGGTCTAGCTCTTCCATGGAAGAGACATAATTAAGAAAAACAGTCACAATAAAGTATGGATTATCCTTTATATATTCCCTCAAAAGATTACACACTAGTTATATAAAAATACTTTCTTAATAGTAATAACAAACTCAGGAACAGCCAGCAGGAAAACTAAAGAATATTTTCTTATGTTTGCCAAACTTCTAATTATTAATATTTAGGCTCTATTTTGAAATAACCTATTTCTAACCTACCTACAGTACTTGTATCATCTCATATCATGTTACAGTTCTTCACAGTCTCTAATAAACAGGTGCTCCTTAGGAAATATAACAACCCAAATAGCTAAGCTTTCCTAGAGAATGTAAATTTAGACACTTGTGAAAAAAAATTCACTTTTGAAAATTAGTTCTTGGTCCTTGTAGAAATACTGCTGCCTGGTTGACAGTGCTTTCTGAAAAATAGTTCAAATAAGCAAACAGGCTTATGATAAGTTAAAGAAAAAAGAAAAGATATGAAAAAATAGACCAAAAGAAGAAAGAAACAAAGATTAGGTAAAGAATAATAACACTAATTTTTCTTATAAAGTAAAAAGAAATAAAAACAGATAAAGTACTGTAGTTTAATGGGATAAATAACAATTTACCACTGGAAGAGACCCTAGGGAATCACTCCTTTCTTTGCAAAGATTATGGAAACTGAGACTCAGAAAAAAAGGAATGACTTACTCAAGTTCACAGATAATTTACGTAAGATCACAAAACTCACTAAAACCTGAAATAGACTATATAAGTTTTCTAACTCTTAGTTGAGAGACCTATTTAATATCTTAATTAAAACAATCAGGGCTGGGCACGATGGCTCACACCTGTAATCCTAGCACTTTGGTAGGTCCAGGCGGGAGGATCGCTCAAGGCCAGGAGTTCAAGACCAGCCTCAGCAAGAGCAAGACCCCATTTCTACAAAACATAGAAAAATTAGCCAGCTGTGGTAGCACCTGCCTGTAGTCCTCGCTACTCTGGAGGCTGAGGCAGGAGAATGGCTTGAGCCCAGGAGTTTGAGGTTACAGTGAGCTATGATGATACCATGGCACTCTAGCCCAGGTGACAGAGTGAGATTCTATCTCCAAAAAAAAAAAAAGAAGAAAAAGAAAAAAGAAACCTCAATTACAACAATCAAATGAGAACTACCTCATCTCTGAAGCCGCTTCCACCTATATCTATCCAATACTCTTTGCCCTGCTAAAACTGAAGAAGCATTTCTGTTCCTTTTTAAAGCTAAATCTTTTTGTCTTCTTTCCCATACTATTTCTCAATGTCCAAGACTGTGCTGTAATTGTGCCTTCTCTACAGGATCATTCCTATCAAAGAGGCTCTAATGAAGCTGATACTTAACTCCATGTTCTATTGCATCTACAACCCAATTTCTCTACTCCAGTTTTCCAATAAAATTTTTCTGAAGAGTAATCTATAATCTAGAACATTATCTCTACTTCTTTTCCAACCATTTATCTTTTGAACCCACACTAGTCAGGTTTTTATACCCACCACTCCACTGAAATAGCTTTTGTCAAAATTAATGACATTCATCTTCCTAAATCCATTAGCCGATTTCCTATCCTATTCCTACTTGACCTCATAGCAGTGTCTGACACAACCAACCATTTTCTCCTTCCTAAAACATTCTCTTTTCCTACTTAGTTCCCATAGCCCTCTACTTTCCTGGTTTTCTTACTACCTCGCTGGCTGTCTTTTCTCAGTCTCCTTTATTGAATCTGCCTCCTCTTCCTGATCTCTAAGCATATGTTGGCCCTCTTTTCTTTATCTACACTGTCTCCTTAGTTGATCTCATCTAGAGACCTCATTTACCCTTTCAGATTCATATATATTCACCTTCCTACTTGACAACTCCATTTGGATCTCTAAAAATCATTTCAAATTTACATGTCCCAAACTGAAATCTGTCCCCTTTCCACCTCTACTCTTTCCTACCTTTCTGATCTCATTAAATGGTATGTCCATCTACTAAATTACTCATGACACAAATCTAAGGATCATCCCAGATTCCTTCTGCCCTCACATCCAAACCATCTGTAAAACCAGACAGTTTAATCTCCAAAATGTATTCCAGATCTGACCATTTCTTACCATCCACTGCTACTGCCCTAGTACAGGCATGTTTCCTCACTTGGACTTCTGCAATAGCCTTGTCCAAATCCATGTTTCCTCACTTGGATTTCTGCAATAGCCTCCTAATTAAAATCCTGTTTTCATCCTTGTTTTCCCCCCAGTTCTTCACACAGCAATCAGAAAAAGTGACTTGAAACAGAGATCAAATAGCACTGCTCTCTTACTTACTACACTTCAACGGTCTCCCATGGCCATCAGATTCCTTAACCAGGCCTGCAAACTCATGAGCCATCTAGCCCTTCTGCCCACTTCTCCATTCTTGTGTAATGCCACTCTTCCCCTCATCTCTTTTTTCAGGCAAACTTGCCTTCTTTTGTGCCTCCAATATACCAAGTTTGTTACCAACTCACAGCCTTTGCACTTGCTGCACGCTCTACCTAGAACATCACAAAGGTGGCTCCTCCTCTTCTTCCTGTTCTCAGCACAAATGTCACCTTCAAAGATGGCTCCCCTGACAATTCTATTTAACCTGGTCATATTATCCTATTACTCTGCTTTAATTTCTTCATAGACCTCGTTACTAATGGAAATAATCTTGTATTTCTTGTCTTACCCCTTCTACTAAATGTAAGACCTATGAGAACAGAAATCTTGTCTGTCTAGTTCACCACAGTAACCACAACATTAATTCATTAATTCTTTGTGGAATGAATGATTATTCTATAAATTTATTCCAAATATTAATGGTTTCATTTTATAAAGTTTCCCTTTTTATTTTAAAGGAAATGTTAAATCTTCTCTCTTTCAAAATAATTACATAAGACTTACTTAATCTCTAAAATTCCAAGTTAGCAAATCAAAAAATTTTGCTCAGAGCCATTGCCATTGTAAAGTTGGAATACTTTTTCTGCATTAATTTTAAATAAATGATATGACCTACTAAGAGTTCAGACAATAAATTTTACCTTAGTTACACCAATAATTTCTATTTGACTAACATAATCTAGTCATAATATGATTAAGTGAATAGTTATTCTTTCTCTTAAAAGAAAAGAGTTATCTAGATTAACAAATAAGAAACTGAGGATGTATATTCCATGTATAGTTCTCTAATTTAAATTAATTCATAGTAACCAAGAATGAATCAGTTAACAGTTGTTCACCTGTTTCCCCTGTGTGTGTTTGTGCCTTGGGGGAAGGAGGTTGTATGCATTCCATTAGCTCTTTTTCAGTAAGCAACAAATTAACTAATTAAAGCAAAAAAGAAAAATTGTAAGTCTTGCCCAATTTCAATTCCTAAGAACTGTTTATTTTCTAAATATGGCCAAGAGTGCTACTATAGCAATGCTAGAAAGCTATCAAATCTAATACTTGTCATTTTTCATCCAAAAATAAACTTTCCTTTTTAAAAAAGTCCCAAACAGTTATAGGTTACACACAAACAGGTCAGAAAGAAGATTACCAGAATGTTTCATTTATATCCTGTTACAAATGAATCAGAAAACAAATCTAAGTTATAGAGTCTGCTGTATATAGAATATCATAATGATCATCTGAATTTATGTGACTCTAAGAAGCCTCTTTGTTTTAAGAAAAAAAAAACTGTATAAAATCAACTGTTAATTTCTTGACATATCCTCGTGCTTATCTTCTCTGTATAGAACATTGCTAACTGGCTACCTCTGCTGCCCGCAAAAGAGGTCACATAACAGGCAACCAGGCAAGCAAAATAAAAATAAACTAGGAAAGATATACATAAGGAGATCTCTCTTCCCAAAAAGGAAAATAAGCAGCTAAAGATGAGTAAAGCTGAAGACTATATTGCTACATTAAAACTATAACTGCTCCAAAGGAGAAAAGACTAAGAAACAAATAAAACCAAGTTTTTCTACTCCTCTATTATATGTTTCTGCAGATTTCTAAACAATTTCCTTATCCTACTACATTTATTAATATTTGCACAATACCTACTCTTGCTTAAAAATCAAACTATTTGGTTAAAAAGAAAATAACACTTAAAAAAATAAAAATGAATTATGTTTGGATTTTAAGTATGATATTAAGTATAATCGGATCACAGTAAATGCTATATTTAAAATTTATGGCATAATCAGATTCTTTTAAACAACATTTTGAAACAATAGGTCAAATTAAAGCATTGTAACTATAGCATGTATTCCTAAATTTTAGTCAGTAAAATGAAAACATCACAGAACATTCACTCATTCTTTTATAAGATATTTACTGAATACCTAACCTACTAAGTGTCAGGTACTGAACTATTGATGAAGCTGGAGATACAAAAAATGAGTAAGACACAACTGATCCCCTACCATTAAGGAATTCCCAGCCAAGAGAAGAACGATAATGCAACAGAGTATAAGCACTAATGATAAAAGGAAGTAAAGGAGACTAAGCAACCTCAAAACTAAGATTAGAGGAGAGAAGGGAGTTTGAGACTGTTTCCAGAGGCGATAATGCCTAAATTGAGTCTTAAGATATTAGCAGAGGTTAAGCACAAGTATAATTGTGTGTGTTTGGAAGGTGGGATGGTAAATGAGGTTAGAAAAAGAAAGCGGTTAGTGAAGCAAGATCCTGTTTCAATAAGAGGATGCAGCATGTGCAAAAGTAAAATAAATTAGATAAGCATGGCATATCACTTAACTGCAAATACTCTACAATTGTGCTGTCCAACAGAATGGCTTCTGAGCACCTGAAATGTAACTTGTCAGAATTGACATATGCTGGAAGTGTAAAATACATGTGAAAGTTTGAAAACTTAGTACATAAAACATAAAATATCTTTTCGATCTATTTTTGATATTTTGGATATATTGGGTTAAATGAAATACATTATTAAAATTAATTTCACCTGCTTGTATTTTCTTGCATGACTACTGAAAAAATATGTATATGGCTCACATTTATCTCTATTGAACAATGCTGGTTTAAACTGCATTGGCTGAGGAGAAAGTCATAAGTGATAACAAGAGTTGGTTGAAAACAAAGGATCTTCAATGGGGTTAAAATGATCAGATCTGACATTTAGAAAGATTCATCTCCAACCAAGAACTGGAGGGCAGTAAGGCTGGAGGAAGAATACCAGTTGGGCTTGATACCAGCTGATAGATGATAGTGGTGTGAACCAAGGTAGTGAAACTAGAGATACAGAGTACAGAATTGATTCCAGAAATATTTATCAAGAAATAAACCAGACTTGATGGCAGATTAAATGTGGAATATGAGATAAGAACCTAAATGAATTTCAACGTTTTGGGCTGAGAAAATTAGGAGAATAGGGTACCATTCAATTGGGAATGCTTTGGCAGGGAAAAGTGAGGGGTTCCATATCATACATACTGAGTTTGGGATGCCTGTGGGAAATCTATGTGTAAATATCAAAAATTAGCTAGAAAGGCTTGATGGTAACTAAAGAGTTCCAGCACAGAGATTAAAAAAAAAAAACGGGGGGTGTTAATAAAGTATAGATGGTAGAAGCCAAGGGAGAGGATGAACTCTGCCCAGAAGAGGGCATAGAGTAAAAAGAGAAGACAGAAGACTGAGTTATGGAAAAAAGAACAATAATTACATGGTGGACAGAGGAAGAGGATCCCACAAAGGAGTTGAAGAATGACAAGCAGGAGAAGAACCAGGAAAGAAGGTAGCATCTTTATTGGAATGTGCTCCTATTGTGTCTTACAGAATTATGGTTCCATGAAATGTTTAACAGAAGAGATGTAACTTTGACAAAATAAAAATCTCTTTTCCAAGGTCATCAATCACTTTTGATACTTTACAAATATTATTTGAAATGACACTTTGTTGACTTAGAAAATCAAAACAAACTATTATTTCCTATTGTGTGTTTGAACAAACATATTGGTCAACACGCAACAAATCACAAGGTAAAATATTTAAAATAGTAATAAAAAATTCCAATGTGTAACTACAACTTGAAAAAATACAGATTAAAATAACCATGCTGAAGACAAAGAGAGAGAGAGAGAGAGAAAGAATTGGAACCTTAACGGTTTTAACTTTTTCCAAAATGCATATGGCCAGCCCCCTAAAAAAAATAATTTAAATGATGACTTTTGATCCCAAAGAGTCATCTAATCTAAGTTCTTAACCTGAAGGTAAAAGAGAGACATAAACATGTAAGTGTTCATGTGCCCAAGTGTACTTTCCTAAGGAGAGGAGCAAAACCTTCTTTTGATTTTGGGAAGGGAGGGGACTATCCATGATGGAAAAAGATTAAGAAAATCTCCAGTCAATGCAGCCCAAAGAATGGCTCACACACAACAAATAGTCTAAAAACAAATTCACTTTAACAAACTATCCATTTTTTTTCATTTATCTAGGTAGAAATATGATAAAATTTCCAAATGGGGGGGAAAATGACGCTAGTAATTTGTTACTTATTGATGTGAATAATTTGTCCCAGGCCACAAAGTGAACAAAGGAGGAGTTCATATTTGGACCAGCGCTCTTCACCACTGCCAAACATTGTCCTATGGTCCACCCATAGTAAAACACCAAGGATTTGAATACCCGCTCCAACTCACATGTGCCAAGAAGGCACATCTCTTGCTAACTGTCTTTACTGCTCTCATCCCATACCTAAAGACTATGTGTAAAATTTTCACTGCCTGGACAAATGTACCTTTCACTCTAATCACAGTCTAAAAATAAACCTATTATTTATCCCAGAGCCATCAAAAGCCTTCTTCCCCTTCTTGGCCCTTGGCTTCGCCCCTCCTTTCCCGCCTTGAGTCTCCACGGGCCTCCAGAGTTTTTGTTTTGTTTCTAATAACTCCTAACCGCTTCTCTAGATCCGCCTGCACTATGCTCCCTTCCTTTTCTTCCTCATCCCAGGAAATAACCTTTTCCCAACTCCTTCTTCTCCTAACTTCCCAATCCTCCATCTGCCAGTCAACCTCCCCTCCTCCCGACCCCCTCCCAGCTGCCCAGCTCTCGACTTATTTTCCTAGGACTCTCTTCTCCCCCCAGTCCCCAAATCCTCCCCATCCCTAATCCTTTCATCCTCCTTGCTTTAATAACTCCGCCCGCAGGCCCTCATCCACGAACGCCCCCATCCCCCCCCCCGCCCACGCCCCCGGCTTCACCCAAGTCTCACCTCGCGCCTCCACCTCCCCCACGGACTCCACGCCCACCCCAAAACCCACCCCCAACCCGCCCAGCTCCTCATCAGAGCCGACGCGGCGTCCCGCCTCCTTGCCTTCCCTCCCCGGACCGAACTCCCCACCGGGGCCTTGGCGATCGGCCGCTCTTTGGCGGGTGCCTGGCTCCTGCAGAGGCTGGGGGGCAGGTGCTGAGGTTACCCGGGTGCGAAAAGTTTGAACACTGGGATGGGACAGGGGCGGGGACCGCGGATCCTGGGTGGCAGCCGCGCAGCGACCTCGGCTCCAGGGTAACGGAGGCGGAGGCCCAGACTGCACTGCGAGACGACCACAGCCAATGATAATGCCTCTCCCGGAGCTCCCATTGGCCTCTGTTTCCAATAGCCCTTTTTATTGCTTCAGTGAAACTGGAAGGCGGGACAAAGAGTGCGGGAGAAGGCAGCCATTGGTCGATCGCTCTAGCTTTGGCGGCGACCGCGGGTAGGGAAGTTCGTGGCGAAGCGCAGAGGGCGCCTTGGCTCTTTTGGGCTGTGTGGAGCAAACGCGACTGCTGAGCCAGCTGGGCCTTGTGGAGAAAGACGCTGGCGAAGGGGAAAGAGGGTTCGTGTAATGAATTGTAAAATTGGCGGCTGCTTAATTAAAAACATTAACATTTGTCTGGACTTCGTTTTGAAAATCAATCGGTTTTAAAATATAAAGAAATTACAAACAAATGGCTCGTACTTCCCGGTCTTTTTCCTGAAATTGCTGATTTTTAGGAGGACGTGGGGTTAGTGCACGAATGTTTCTACCTCGAGGTCCTGGCCTTCGTGAATCACGAACGCGCCGTGAGTTTGGCTTGAAAATGATTTTTAGGTTTTGGCACGGGTTTGGTGTGGAATGGCATTTGAAACATTAGCACACGATTTTTTTTTAAGAATGTCTTGAGGTGCATGTCTGTAGCCTATTAGAGAGCTGCTGTGTGGCGTGTTTTCCCCTTCAAGAATTGACAGTGCTTTAAACAGCATTAATTGCAGGAGCAGGGAAGGTAAAAAGAAAATCCTCTCTTTGAAGAGGATTTTAAGCCGCTCTGAGCCTTCTGATCATCAAGACGGTTTAACATGTACTCTGCTGTTCGCACCATGTTGATTTCTCCCTCAGTTTTACCCCCATTCTGCAAAACTCTTGAAGACAAATGGGTTTTAATCAATCTTCTAACCACGGAGGTTGGTAATTCCTGCTTCTCGCTTGACCTCGTTTTCCCACCTTTACACTAATTCAAAGCTTTCATTTTATCCTGTCTAGATATTTTACTTCAGGTTACACAGACTAGCCCACCTAAAAAATATTGTAATTAAATGTAATTTCTGTATGCGCAACAAATCTGTAGGAGATGGCAATATGTTAGTGAAAATAAAATGAGTAATCCTCAAATAGCACTGAAATACTTTTTATTCAATTCGTTCATCTATCTCTGCTAATACTCTGTTTAAATAGCTCACTGGTTAATATTGACTCTGTTAGAGTTAATACTATGCAGTTTACTAAATGTATGGGCGGATTCCTTTTAAAGGAAGTTGCTAGGAAGAGTCAAGGAACATGCTGTGTTTACTTGGACAAACAAACGTCTGTCACCAAAGAGTCAAATCGGGATTGTCGGCACTCAAGGACAGTAGAGGATGAAATTACCATTTATTCGGCACTCAGAATGTTCGAGGCAGTGTAATCTCATTCTATCTTTATTCAAGACTGTAGGCAGGTATTGTTAATTCATCGTTTATACTTGAGGAAACAGATTCAGAGAGGTTAAAGAATCTACCATGAGGTATTAAAATAGTAAGTGGTAATGCCAGGATGCAAGCTTAGGTCTGCTAAATTCCAAATTGTTCGGTTTCAAATTTAACGCCGTTGGTGTGTTACCCTACGGGTTAATAGAGTTACCAATAAGCAAGAACTACTTAAAAGGTCCGAAGTCTACAAAAAATTGTCTGGTTGTATGTAACATATTCTCAAGATCCTTACAATGTGCAATTTTATTCACCCCGTCATGTTCTTAATAACAGTGACTATTTGACCTTGAAAAAAAACCAAAATAATTTATAAACTTACAGAAGTGAAAACCAGTTTATTGAATTAATATTTTTAAAAGGTTAGCCCAAAATATTAGGTAACAATTTAAAAAGTTTTTATGTGCTATTACATGGTTTTAATATAATAATTTTGATAGGACTAGAACTTTCTAAAATTATAGCATTTAACATTTCATTTCACTATATACTATATAGGATTTTGCTTTTCAGAAAAAAAGGAAACAAAGTTAACAAAACCACATTTTTATATTTCTGCCACGTGAAATTATATTTAACAGAAATCAGGTTCCTTATTGTTCTTAAAGATTACATTTATGGAATAAATTCTACTAATGGAGTAGAGTAAGCAATATGGAGTTTTATTTTTACTATTCCTGGGCTTCCATTGATATTGCAGTATTTCCATATTTGTTATACTGCTAACTGTTCATTTTCTGCAGGACTTTGTCTTGTTTAATGTTATGTGGAAATGATACCATTATTATATAGTTAAAAATCTTCCTATAAATGCTTACTAATAGGATTATTCCCATTTTCCTTATGGGGAAAGGTATAGAGTTTAATTGATAGAACTTTCATAAAAATTAATAAGTAGAATAATAAGTAGGCTTTCTAACTGTAGACAATCCAGAAAGCACAATGACTAATTTTTAAAGGGGTGACACACTATATATAATATCTTGGAATGCACGCCTTAGCTAAAGTTCAATTGTCCATTTAATACCGTTCCAAAAAAAAAAAGTACTGTCACAATTTTATACATGTTACCTAAATATGTTGTAAGTAACAAAAATTCAACAATTTTAAATCTAATTTCTTGGTATCATATTGCTTGAAATTTTTACATTTATTAATAGATTCCAGGTAAATAGTAGGTTATTAGCATATCATATTTACTTTTTTAAAGTATCTAATATGCTAGATGTTTAAAAGAAATCGAATGGCTTAGGAAAGCTTGAGTTGGGTGTAAAGAACAGAATAACTGGAGCTGTATTATAGAAAGTAGGCCGCTTTTATAAAAACAAATTTAGTCTAATCTGGTTGTTACTATTTGGCTTTGCAGTATGGAAAGCTGATGCTCTTTGATCATTGCTCTATTTAAAGGATAAAATTTTTAAGCACTTGATAAAATTTACAAGTTAATTATTTTGTTAGTGGAGAAAGAAATGAAACCATTGAGATGTTTACTAGTAACAGTAATTTTCTTATTTTATAATTGGTGGTTGAATCATTAATAAAATATGAATTTTATAGAGTTTATTTTAATTTGGGAGACTTTTGCTTTTCTTTTGCTTAAAAAGAACAAAACCAAAAGTTGGTTAAAGCTATTTTTATTTTTTAAAGCTATTTTTAAATGCATACTTTCAGATTTTGTTACTCCTCAATGACATCTTTAAGTAAATTTGCATAAATCAAATCCTATCTCCAAAGCAGTTGGAATAGCATTAAAGCAAACCATAGCAGTTCTATTTGTATTTACATCATTAGATTTGGAAGAAAGAATATTAATATGATTTTCTTAGTAAACAATTGCCTGTTCCCAACTGAAAATAGTCCACAGGAGATTCTGTTAAAATCAGTGACCATATTTTTAATTGACAATAAATCTGCTAAGTAAAGAAAAAAGTGTTTTTATTACTTTGGTACTATGGTATACTAAACTAGCCAGCTGTTTCTCTGATGCAAAAGGAAAATGGAATAGCAAAATTGCAATGGAAAATTTGTAAGTTAGAAACCTTCATTCATTCATTCAATACATATTGAGTACTTGTTAGGTAACTTTCTGGAATATGGAGATAAAAAGTGAAGCCTTATCATCCAGCGGCTCACTGTCCAATGAACAAGAAAGAAAACTCAAACTCTGATTGCAGGTACTGTCTAATAAGGTTGATTAAATGATATGCATACGGTACTAAAGGGACTTGGAAGTGGGACTCAACTTAGCCTGGTGGTCCATGTATGCTTCCCAGAAATAACTCTTGGATTGGGGTTTATATTACATAAGAGCTAATCAGAAGACACGTGGAAAGATGTAGAAGGCCGAAACAAATCACTACATACCCACGCACTAGAGAGGCAGAGCAAATCATTTAGTAAGACATGATTGGAGAAGACATGGTGGGGGGAAGGTGGGAGAGTCACTGGAAAAGAAATGGCTGGAGCAAGACAAAGGGTAATAATGCTTAAGTGCCTTTTCATGAAGTTTATGTTCAATCCCAAAAGCCACAGGTAGCAACTAATGCGTTTTTGAACAAAGGCTTGATATGATTGCAACTGCATTTTAGTAAGATTATCTCAGTGGCATCATGCAGGATGGGACTAGAAGTAGAAAGTTCAGCTAGACCTTTAAAACTTCAGAAAGCAACCGGTATCATAGGAAAGAAATGAGGAAGGTCTGAATGAATTAATATTAACTGAGCACCTTCTGTTCCTGGCCCTGAGCTTATAATTCTACATACTCATTTTAATCCTTACTTCAACTTTATGATATAGAATTATTATTGTCTACGGCATACCACCCTGAACGTGCCGGATCTCGTCTGATCTCAGAAGCTAAGCAGGGTCGGGCCTGGTTAGTATTTGGATGGGAGAACACCTGGGAATACCAGATGCTGTGGGCTTTTTTTTTTCTAATTATATATATAAAAAAAATTGTATCATTATTATTTCTTTGTTACAAGTGAAGCCTGGGGCTGAAAGAGGCTAAGTGCTTTGCCCAACATGACAGTTAGGAAATAGAGGAGTAGGGGTTTAAACCCTTGTCTGTGTGAGCTTTCAACTGCCTGCTTTTCAAACTAAGGTTGTAACTCATTAATGAATGATTAAATCAATTTATGGTTTATGACCACATTTTTAAAATGAATATAGAGTAGAACAGAAAATATCAGGATATATTTTATGTACAGTAAGGATAAGTATCATTTTATGAAAATTTTATTTCAATTATTTTTATATACATGTAATGCATTTTTTTAAAAGTTATGGGTTAAAGTAAAAAACTTTGAAAATGGCTGCACTATGTTATATTGTAGTTGAGTGAGGAAAGAAAGAAAATGAATATGCACTACCCTTGTTGCAAGACTGGGTGACTGGTTGTATGTGGGAGGGTTATAGGACAAGAAGGAACCTAGGCTGACCCTAAATTTCTGGCTAAGACATGTGGCACCCTTCACCAAGATGGTGAATATGGAAGTGCAAGTGTGAGGTAGAGGATAAAGGACAGTAATAAGTAGTTAAGGGACTATGTTTGAGATATTTATGGGACATAAATGTAAAAATGCACAGATGGCAGTTTCTTATGGAACGTACATTTCTAACATTACCTTATAATTTTACTTGATGTTATTTATACAAGAGAAATAAAAACATATATCAAAAAATACTTATTAACAGTGTTTATAGCAGCTTTATCCACAGTAGGCAAAACAGGAAACAACCTAAATATCCATCGAAATGAGAATAAATTTTAAAAATGTATAGTATATCCTTACAACCTAATGCTGGCCCATCAATGGAATGAACAACTGATCAACATGGATGAATTTCAAAGACATAACGTTGAGCAAAAAAGTCCAACATGAAAGAATATATTATATATACTTCTACCAATAAGTGGTTCAAAAACAGGCAAAATTCATCTACACTGGTAACAATCAGAACAGTCACTGTGGAGTAGGGATTGAATAGGAGGAAATAACATGTAAATATGCTATATCTTGATTGAAGTGATGGTTAAAAGAGAATTTCCTTTATCAAAACTCATCAGAATATACACTTAAGATACGTATTTTTCACTGTACGTGAACTTTACCTCAATTTTTTTTAAATGGCTTTAAAGAAAAAAGGGAATGTATTGGCTTATATCAGTGGTCCCCAACCTTTTTGGAACCAGGGACCAGTTTCATGGAAGACAATTTTACCACGGATGGGAAGGTGGAGGGTGGGCAGAGGGGGAGAGGGATGGTTTCAGGATGATTCAAGCACATTACATTTATTCTTCAGTCAAACCTCCCTGCTGATGATAATCTGTATTTGCAATTGCTCCTCAGCACTAGCATCACCACCTCAGCTCCACCTCAGATCATCAGGCATTAGATTCTCATAAGGATCCCACAACCTAGATCCCTTGCATGCGCAATTTACAATAGGATTTGCACTCCTATGAGAATCTAATGTCACCACTGATCTGACAGGAGGCAGAGCTCAGGTGATGCCAACCGTGAAGAGCAAATATAAACACAGATGAAGCTTTGCTGGCTCCACCCACCCATTTATTTTCTGCAGTGTGGCCTGATTCCTAACAGACCACAGACCTGTACAGGTCTGCCACCTGGGAATTGGGGACCACAGGCTTATATGATAAAAAAAAAAATCTGTAAGTAGACCTAGCTATATTGTGGTTGGATCCAAGTGCTGGATGTCATTAAAATTTTGTCTTCTCTTTATCTCTTAGATGTACTTTTCTCTGTGTTGGTTTTATTTTGGGCAGGCTTTCCCTTCTAGATATTGCCACCAAAGCTCCAAACTTAACATTCTATTCACCTAGCAACCCCATTGGAAAAGGAATGCTTCTTTTCCTAATGGTCCAGCAGAGATCCTTATGTTAACTCTGACTGCCCATACCTGAACATCAACTAATTACTGTGGCCAAATGTTTGCTTGGGCAGGGAAAGGGGGAAAGAATATGATCAAGTTAGCTGAATTTTCATCTTGTCCCAGAATAGCTGAGAGAGGTGGTTCTCCAAAGAAACACTGGAATGCAGTTCCTAGAAGAAATACTGAACAAAACTAATAGATGTCCCCAAACGTGAGGATGATGATTTTATCCAAGTAAGTTCATAGAGCAGTCTGATGGGCTTGTTTTTCAATTTAAGAAAAACGTAATTTTAAGTTCCCTAGTCTGTAAATACAGATAAGATCAACCAAATTTTGTTACCTTTTTACCTCCACCCCCAAAAGACTTTCCCAGCAATAATTTCTGGAACTTCCCAGAGAGTATCTCATACAAACATATCTAACTTTACTGGTAGCCCTGCTAGGCAAGACAGCAGGACCACTGCTCTGTCAGGAAACTGTCTATCCTACTCCTCTCCAGAACCCAGCAGCTTCCACTGGTGGCCGTTACTAAGTCACTGAGTTCTACGACTTATATCAGTGCCAAAGTTGAACTGGAATTGTGCCAGTTATGTGCCTATTGATTCTCAGATCCTAGCCTGCCTTTCTATATTCTGTTCGGTGCTGGAGCTAGGACTCAGGAAACATTTTCCAGACTCCCTTGCTAGTTGGCTCATTGGTGGGTTCTGCCAAAATGAAGCACTTAGGGAGAGGTTGGAAGGTGGGGGGTGAGGAGAAAGAAGTTCCTTCTTGATGTCCCTGTTTCCATCCAGCAGCAGTTGGCTCTTGTCTAACATGTCTTTTACTCACAGAATATAAATGAGGAGACTGAATGAATGTGTCCATTACTATATTTGTAACCTAACCAGGGGGTTCCCAACCTATGGTGAGTTGTATAATTATTTCATTATACATTACAATGCAATGATAATAGTCATGAAGTGCACAATAAATGTAATGTGCTTGAATCATCCTGAAACCATCCCTTCCCACCTTCCCAGTCCGTGCAAAAATTGTCTTCCATGAAAACAGTCCCTGGTGCCAAAAAGGTTGGGGACCACTGGCCTACACTATTGCTTCGCCTCCTCCCTCACCACCAAAAAAGTGTATCTATATAAACAATAGCAAAAGAAAAGTATTCTATAAAACTTTTACCACCTTACAGGGAACAACTAACACCGTTGGTGACCATATAACATGCCTTAAAACATGATCTCACATTTGTGTAGTGCTCTGCAGAGTACTTTCCCCAAAGATTACCTCGTATGATCTTAAACAAACCTGAGAAATAGAAAGGGCAGATATTTTCCACTTTTTTTTTTTTTTTTTTTTTTGATACAGAGTCGCACTCTCTTGCCCGGGCTAGAGTGAGCACCATGGCATCAGCCTAGCTCACAGCAACCTCAAACTCCTGGGCTCAAGCAATCCTTCTGCCTCAGCCTCCCAAGTAGCTGGGACTACAGGCATGCATCACCATGCCTGGCTAATTTTTTGTTATATATTTTTAGTTGGCCAATTAATTTGTTTCTATTTTTAGTAGAGATGGGGTCTTGCTCTTGCTCAGGCTGGTTTCGAACTCATGACCTTGAGCAATCCGCCCGCCTCGGCCTCCCAGAGTGCTAGGATTACAGGCGTGAGCCATGGCATCCAGCCTGATATTTTCCACTTTTAATAGATGAGGAAACTGACCCTGAGATTTAAATCAGGTTTGTCTAATAGAAATAGAATGTGGGCCACATTTATTTAATTTTAAATTTTCTAGTAGTCACACCAAAATACGAAGGTAAAATTATTTTGTACAATATATTTTATTTAATGTAATATATCCAAAGTATTATCATTTCAACTTGCAGTCAGTATTTTAAAATTATCAATGAGATAGTTCACATTCTTTCTTTGTACTAAGACTTCAACCCCTAGTATGTATTTTACAGATACAATACATTTCAATTCAGACCGGCCCCATTTCAAGTACTCAATAGTCACATGTGGGCCATGGCTTCCCTATTGGACAACACAGCGTTAGATTATTTACCCAGAGGCATATAATAGGAAATAGTCGTCCCAAGTAGCCAACATCCTAAAAGGAAAATCATGATGATCTGGAAACCTGGGCACCTTAATTCCAGACATGATTCTACCTCTTATTGATTGTGGGATAGCAGACAAGGCATTCTTCTTTAAAGCTTGGTTTCTGGGTTAGTTAAAGCAAATGGCATCAATCAGTTGTCTTTATTTTCCCCCTCCACCCTCTGTAGCAGAACCTTTTCTCAAATAAAGTCTTATATGGAAGCCCCATATTTAAAACATAAGAGACATACTTAAAACACAGGAACTGCCTCTCTGCTGAAGACAAGGCAGCAGGAGAGGAGGGGATTACAACCTGCTTCCCGCCCCCCACCCCACACACAGGCATCTTCTTGGGGGGGGGGGCTCTGATGAATCCTTTGGGTATATTTGAAACCTCTCATAAGAAATCATCTCTAATATCCTTCTCATTTTAAACACGTCTATGATAATGTGGATACAATTTCACTCAGGTGTGATTGACTCTTTCAGCCAGTGTTTAGTTTAAGATTTAACCAAGAAAGAGAAAGCACTATTCTAAGTCCAATACTGTCCACAGACATAAGTGTATTGGCATTTGATTCACATTTTTCATTTCACAGAATCATGAGTTTTTATAAATGTAAGACGAACTTTCTGCAAGTGGTTTTCTGATATTATTTTTTCCTTGCTAATAGACTCTTCTCTTTCAACAGTATCTTGAATAGAAATAGAAGATACTGTATGATAGTTAAAATGAGGACTCCCCTGAAAAGTTGGAGTGGATGTGAGGAAACAGAACACTAACAACTCAGCATCTTCCAAATACCCACTTCCGTAAGTGGCCCCAAGCATCCTCTCTCAAATAACTAGAGCAAACCAACGCACAATTTTAACAACCAGAGATTAAGCCCAGCTCCAAACCCTTCAACAGATGAGAAAGCTGAGGCCCAGTGAGGTGCTCAAAGTCCCACCCCAAGTTGGTGTCAGAGCTGGAATAAGAATCCAATGACCCATGTGCTAGAACCAGCTAGTACTGGCTTACAAAAGCCCATTGTTACATTTTCTGAAATTTTACAAGCCAGTTGACCTCACACTGGTAGATTCAAATCAGCCATGGTGAAAATATTTACATCACAGAAATCAGCACATGCTACAGATCAGAGCTTTCCTCACAGAACAAGCACATGTCAGAATCCAGCGTTCTGAATCTGGGTCTTTAAACACTACACAGCAATCTGAGATAGATGCATTGGATTTTGACAGGAAATAAAAATTTAAGTTAATAAAAAATTTAAATAAACCAAAGTAGAAATTGTGTCTGTTCATGAATAAGAGCTTAACACCTGAAATAGCAATTTTTCTCAGAATTTACCATTTCCTATGGTCCAGTGGATACTGGTTTCTTTAAGTCTTTCAAGCCATTTATTTGGAGTATTCAGCTACTTTAGGGAATGATTTTTAATATTAAGTGATCTAGGCAAGTAAAAGCTCTACAACACTATTTTTAAGTATTTAAAATTAAAGCCTGATCATAAATTAAGGAGAAAATAGAAGAAACTATTGAAACTGCTGCTTGAGCAGCGAATGATCTGATATACCTTCTCCTCAGTCTCCCTCTGGTTCTATTTCTGGCTGAGAAGGTTATTGAAAGGTGAGTGTAAACAATTGTTGAAGTCTTCAAGCTTCTCAGCTGGCCTCATGTCTCCTCTGACTTAATCTTCCCAACTGAACTTCTGACTCATTATCTTAACAATGACCTGTTTCACTTTGCTGTTCCTCCCCTTCCCTGGCCATTTTTCTTCTCCTTTGTAGCGCTGTTGCTGCGGCCCTACCTCCAGGCCTGTCTGGGCATGCTTGTGATGTCAGATGCCTGCATTTCAGCTGTCCTTCTGTATCCATGGTGATGGATGAAAAATAAGCTGCTTTGCAGTGATTTGAACTTTAATCCAGTCAAATGATGCGTGCTTTATTACTCAGGTGACTTTTCTAAATACTTTCAGACCACTGAAATCTTGAATTATTAAAGAGGAATTAACATATCTACTTTTTTCCTTTTCCTTCTTTTCTTTTTCTTTTTTAACCATTATTATGCCTTGGTAAATTCAAATAATCTTTGATCTTGGCACCTGAAAAATGTTGTCTTGATAATTAAATCAATAGGAAAATTCAGAAATAAGATTCCGAAGGAAATTATAAAAGATATTTAAAATTCCCTCTCACTACAAGTACATAATAAGTAACTGTGTTAGGCTAAGTAAAGCGTGGAGGTAAAACATGACAAAACTGTAAAACTTTTATAAAATAGTGTTGCCCAAAATGTTGGCCACGTACCATTAGTACTTGAAATTGTCTTAATGGTCTATAGATATAGTATTAAATAACATTGGCTTCAAATCTTTCTGCTTTCAGGAAAGAGGAAACCTCAGGCTGTTGGTAGTCTTAGCACCTTGAAAACCTTTGCTAATCATTGTTTTTAAAAAACAATGAAAGGGCAGGTTTTTTGCACACAACCTTTGCAAGCAACAGTTTCTAGCTAAAGGGTTTCCATTCTTTTAATTTTCATAGTTTCCTTCCATTTATAAATGATCCTGACTTTCCAGTGATAGAAAATTTCCTTACATTAAAGAAACCTATGTAATTACAGTATAAGTGAAACAAGCAGGGTTGAGGTCATGGTATCTGGACCAGGTGGCATGGTAGGGAGAACAAGGTAGCAATTTCATGTGCCTTATTCCAATCCATAATACCAAAATTCATACTTGGGAATAGGAACCAGGTAGACCATAACATTACAATAATATGACATTATCCAAGATATAAATATTTAGGGAGACAATAATAATTGGATGAATTAAAAACCTTTTTCTCAGATAATGCAAATTAAACGATACAAACAGTAAAGATTATTAAGCTTGAAAGTATCTCCAGTCTCCCCCTATCTGCTTCCGGCTTAGTGGAATATTGAGTGAGACTTTTCTTGCTGCCTCAGAATTGTGGCTACTGCCCAAAGCTGAAATCATTCTCAAAAGAGCCATAACAATTAGGAGTCAAAACTTTCCATCAGGGCTTATTAAAAAATGCATAACCAATCTTACTGCCATCAACCACCACTCTAAGAAGCTCCTCTCTTTGCCTTTACCTCACCAAAGCAAGATCTGTATGTGGGAAAAAAGGGAAGAAACCATATTTGGCTTTCTGGAGAGAGTGTTAAGTCTCCCTAGGCCTAGTTGGGGGTCGGGGGAAAATGAGGGGAGGAAGACCAAGGGAATAAGTCATAGAGATTCATAGGGTGCCTTGAAGAAGAGGAGATTGGCATCTCACACCCTGACTAGTGCCTGCCAAATTGCAGCCCCTTTGTAACTTTGTGTTGCCATTGCAATAAAACATTTGAGACAGTTCTTTGGAGAGTTTCCCACTGTTTATGTGGCATCCATAGAGACTTAGTTGAATTCCATTTCTAGTCTAGAAATTTCTGAAAGTGGGAGTAGAAAAAACACTGCTATTAAAGGCCTAAAGACATTAATATATTAATACCTGAAAAGATGATGAGGGCTTTTGCACCCAGACTGGTTCTCCATGACCTTAAAGGACAAGGCAAGGACCTCTGAGGTTTCATGGCTCTGTGAGTTAGAGGAGAAGCAGAGGACCGTGAGCCTCCCAGGAGGCTGGTGGGTGGTAGATGTACGACCCAGAGAAGAAGCTGGAAAGTGAACTCCTGGTAGACCTGAGGAAAATCTTCCTTTTCCTCACAGTGACAGAGGCGACCTGGGTAAAGCTGAGCATTGCGCAAGGGAACCACATTTGGCCTGCCTGGAGACCATCTCAGGCTTTGGGGCACTGTCATCAGCTCTAAACATGCTGAATTGGAGTGAGTCCAGCGATGCCCTCCTTCCCCTGACCTGTGGGCCATTCACGTAGGAAGCTGGATGGCTTCTCTCTCCCTCCACCGGGGCGGGCTCACATCCTCCCTCCTGCTCCACATCAGTCGCTTTCTGCTTCTGCTGCATGAAGGAAGGAAAAGAGACTAAATCAGAAATGAGATTGAAGTTTTGAAACTAGACTCTGGTTCAAACACCGAAAGTACCCAGAATATTATGGAATCTGTCCAAAATATTATAATGATAGGAATCTGGAATTCAACTAAGCATCATTGAAAGCAGTGATTAGGGAAAAGAAAGGGTACAATTTTTCTTAATACTCCACTGAGCTGAGCCTGCTCAATTAACATGTAGAGTCCAACTATACACATAATTTTCTATTATGATTTTCACTTAATAATTACACAATGTATCATCTTAAAAATCTTCATAAATATCATTTATAATGGTTTCATATTTGCATTTTATAGATATGCCTTTTTTTTTTTTTTTTTTTTTTTTGAGACAAAGTCTCACTCTGTTGCCCGGGCTAGAGTGAGTGCCGTGGCGTCAGCCTAGCTCACAGCAACCTCAAACTCCTGGGCTCAAGCGATCGATCCTTCTGCCTCAGACTCCCAAGTAGCTAGGACCACAGGCATGCGCCACCCGCATGCCCGGCTAATTTTTTCTATATGTTTTTAGTTGGCCAATTAATTTCTTTCTATTATTAGTAGAGACGAGGTCTCACTCTTGCTCAGGCTGGTCTCGAACTCCTGACCTTGAGCGATCCACCCGCCTCAGCCTCCCAGAGTGCTAGGATTACAGGCGTGAGCCACCGTGCCCGGACGATATGCCAATTTTTTTAAACCATTATTCTATTGTAGGATATTGGTGTTGTTTTTAAATTTTAAGATTTGAATTATAATATCTATTCATTCACTTAGATGTGATTATTATTCTCATTATTAAACATCCACTGGTCTTTGG
>CAUYRT010088237.1:0-11664 GCA_963574885.1 Lepilemur ruficaudatus
AGAAAAAATTAGCTGGGCATGGTGGTGCATGCCTATAATCCCAGCTGCTTGGGAGGCTGAGGCAGAAGGATCGCTTGAGCCCAGGAGTTTGAGGTTGCTGTGAGCTAGGCTGACGCCACGGCACTCACTCTAGCCCGGGCAACAGAGTGAGACTCTGTCTCAAAAATAAATAAATAAATAAATAAAAAGAATAATCCTGAATTTATGTGTTAAGATGGGGTAATCTTAATTTTCAATCAATGAGATTGATTGAAATTGATCCCCCTTTCAGACGCAATTAATTTACTTAAGTTATTTTCATGGATTTTTTGAAGGCAAATGTCCAAATTAACTGGACCTGCCTTAAATGTTTCTGTTTTTGGAAAATCCCAGGACAGTATAGAAAAACACTCCCCAAACCAAGAGACCAGAGATGACCCAGACGAACCCAGTGTCACAGGGTGGCTGAGTTTGTTCCTCACCAGAACCAGCTCCCAGCAGGTTGGTTCGGAGAGTGAGACCCACGCTGCCCTGGGCCGCCCAGATCTCCAGCAACCCAGCAGGTACCCAGCGTTGTGTGGAGCTGAGAGCCCTGGATCTGAAGGCCCTGCCCTGGGGACAGGGACCAGGACACAGGCAGGCACATGTGGAACACACCAGACCCTCCACTGGAGGAGGGTGGTGTTGGGGGCCTCACCTGGAAGCCAGTCCCCAGCAGGCTGGGTTGGGGCGGAGGGTCGATCCCGCGATGCACGTCCCTAAGAGCTGTCTGCCGGCAGCGGTGAACTTGGAAAGGCTTTCTTCCTGCAACACTGAAGCAATGAGTCACTGCTTCCCACCCCACCCCCAGCCGCGTCACCTCTCTGCTGACCGCTGACCACTGCCCAGAGGCTGGGATTTGACCCCTTGGGGGAGGCCTGCTGCAACCTAGGCCGTTGGACTGCAAAGCCCCCGCCCGTGCCCTTGCAGTTCTGCGGGAAGGAGGTCTCCGCACCTGCCGTATCCACTTCTCTCTGGCTCCCGTGACAGTGGGTCCAGCTCCAGGGGCCGTGCACAGTGGGTCTTTGAAGGGGGCACCTTCTCAGCTGCCCAGCTGGAAGTGTGGCCATCCCTGTGAGCCCCACAAACTCTAGGATCCCGCTGCCTCCCACAAACCCCATCCCAGGCCTCCCGGCCCACCCGCCCGGACCCTCGGCCCGTGCCCTTGGAGAACCAGGCTGCCTCCCTTCCTCCCAGCCCCAAGCCCCATCTCCAGCAGAGCCAGGGCTGCCTGGAGCAGAATAACCTTCACCAGGAACAATATTATCTCTTCAAATGTAGCGTGGCGCATCGGATGGCTGCTTCCTGGGCTCCCGTCTGACCCAAAGACACGCGGTGTCATTATTAGCGATGCGTGCAGTCCCGGTGATGCTGGCCACGGGGCAGCCAGGCGTGCATAACGACCAGAGCGCGCAGCCTGCCAGGGAGCCAGCGGGGGGGAGGAGGACTCGGACGGGTGCACAGCAGGCACCGGCCCCGCGTGTGACCACAGGGGAGGCAGTGAGACCCCGCCGCAAGCCCAGCCTCTGCCTGGTCCCTCCATCGCAGGGCCACGGCAGCAAACTTAACACATCCAGAAAGCACCTTGCACTTGGAAAACCAAAGTTTAGCCACAGCCACGACAACATGAAATTTTGCTCTTTCTCCCGCAGATATGATTCTTTTTATGCATTAACACTTTTTGTCAAACAAGATACTATACCAGTGGGCCCAGGAGACAGTCACACAAGGAAAGACAGAAAGGAACAGTCTTACCTGCGTCCTGACCATGATGGGACATTGGGGAGGGAATCCAGTGCAGCAGGAGGGATCCTGTTGCTCCGAGATCAGACAGCGCCATTGCACATGTGGCTGTAGTGATCACGCTGGCCCGTCCTACCCGACCCCGTCCACCTATGGGGACATCGTAAGAAATCACGGGGCTCCAGGCAAATTTCTCAGCCACTGGGTGTGGGGGTTTTGACTATACTGTTTTTTTTACCCCACCTTTGAGTTCAATTTGGAAAATCACACGGTTAACCCGATGACCCACCAGCTCTAGTCCTGAGACACCCTGAACAGCAGAGCCCAGAGCTGTGTCTACAGCCAGATGTGCACTGTGCGACCTCTTGCTCCCACAGAAACAGACTGTAAATGAATGTCATGCACCTGTAACTGGTAAAGCCCTCAGATTCACACTTTTGAACAAAGTGATGTCCCTAAACCTAATATTTTTTAGAAGCAAATTGCCAGAGCAAGCAATGCTTAGAACTACCCCACAATTCAGAAAAGCAAACTTGTGAGAATTGCAGACCTTGGCAAACAGCAGGGCCCGGGGCCTTCCGCGGGAGCGTCCAGATGGCGGTGACGGTCGCGGCCGAGAGGGATTGGTGCACCCCCAGCTGGCAACCCTGAGAAGACATCCCTGAATGTCAGGATGCCTCTCGGAGGTGCCTGAGAAACTATGCCTTTCCAAGGTCCTCCAGCCAGAGGGTGGGGAGCGCGTTGCCCACCAGCCGCGTCGCACCTGCCCAGCTTTCAGGCTGCAGGAAGGAAGCATGTCCAGGTGTCAGTCCAGCCAGGCACTCAACCCCCACCTGCAAGCTGGACAAGTCACCTCAATGTCCACTTTCGTAATGGGGAAGTACCATTTGCACCGGAGCAGAGCCTCTCGGGGCTGAGCCCTCCAGTCCCCGAGACAAGGCTACGGTGTGTGTCCTCTCCCAGCTGGCCTCAGCTCGTAGACCCCGCGTACATGGGACAGACTGTGGACTCAGCCTCCTCTCCTCCTCCAGGGAGCCCAGAGAAGGACATTACTGTACAGTGCCCATGGAAAGGAAGGAACTAGTCAGTTTCCCCAAAATCACCTTTCCAACAACAGCACAGATGGGGGACTCAGTTTCCTGGGACGGGAGGGCATCTGGACAACTCACAGACCACGTCGTCTCAGCAAACCAGTGACAGCACCTCTTCGAGCTTCAGTTTCCTTGCCTGGAAATGGTGATCCTAACACCCACCCACGCCCAGGGCTGATTGAAGGAACGAGAAACAGCAAAGCCTAGGTTCCGGGGGAGGTGGGTCTTCGCAGGGGGGTGGGGGGAGGCGAGCGCTCTGCTCCTTACCGTAATCCTCAAACCTGAGCGTCCACCTTCCGGAAGCACGTTCTACAGCACAGGGCAACAGGGACTCCGCAGACCACGTGGCCGTCCACAGCTGAGATTTTCCAAAAGGAGTAGCTTTGTCAGGGAACAGTGGCCTAAGACGTCCAGTCCAGAAAAATTAAATAATCATTAAATGAACGAATCACCCAGTTATTAATAGTAAATGACGATCATTTTATGCAGAAGAAAAAAAGCATCACAGACAGAGAGGAAGTCACCCCCAGCCCTCCACCCTCTTCCCTCCTGCCCCCGCCAGGAGAAGGTGGGCCGTGTCTTTATTACACATGCATGTGTAGCTTGACCACATACACGTGATTACAGGAATAATATACAGTGCTGGTGTTTATAATTTATATTAAAGATATTGGACTTTATGGATTATTTTGCAAGTTGATTTTGTTATCTGACATATTTCTGAGGTTCATCTATGTTGAAGCACACAGACACAGCCCATTAGCTGCAACTGCTACACAGTATTCTGTAGTATGATTATTTCACAATTTATCTACTATTCCTCCAGCCGTGGGAACCTAGGCACTTTCTAAGTTTCCAATTTTGCAAAACCATGCCACAAGGAACACCTTTGTCCATCTGTGCTCTGAGTGTGCGGCTCTAGGGTGCATCCCCGCAGCAGAGCTGCTGAGTGGGGTGTGGGTTTCTTTGTTCTTACCAGGCGCTCCCAAAATGCTTTCCGGAGGAGGGGTCCTGAGCTTCATCGCCACCGATCTGTGGGTGCATATCCTTAAAACACTTCAACATTGTTGGTTTTTTAAAAATGTTTGCCCATCTGGTTAAGGTGGGGAGAATCTCGGGCAGAAATCAAGGGAGTAGACAGTCCCTGCAAGGGACCAGCCTTCGTCACTGAGCTCCTCCCACCCTGGCTTTGGACTTACAGTGAGAGACCTACGACTCCTCCTTTCACTTGTGCACTGAGAGGCCACTGTCGGGTTGCTCTTTGGCCTAATTTCAATGTTGTTGTGCCTCAGGGAATAGGAAGGCCCAAGGAGAGGGGGAGATGGGGACAGCCAGTCAGTGGAGCAGGCAGAACACAGGTGACGTTTATGCACTAAATCTGCCCTCTATGTGAACATGGTTGGAGCCCTAAAACAACTGCAGTGGCAACAGCAAAGCTCTGTTTTAAATATTTTGAGAATTACCAAAATGGGACTCAGAGATGAGAAGAGGCAGGTGCTATTGGAAAATGGCACGGACAGACCTGCCCAAAGCAGGACGGCCACACACCTCGGCTTGTAAACCACGCAGCCAGCACCTGCACAGCACGGTCAGGTGAGGTGCGCCTGTACCTGCAGTCAGCTCTAGGTCACTCGTAACACCTCACACGGTGTAAATGCTCCGTGAACAACTGTTGTACTGTATGGTTTAGGGAATAGCGACAAGGGAAAGAAAGCCCAAACGTGTTCCGTGCAGACGCAGCCACCCATGTTTTCCAAAACATTTTTGTCCTGCAGCTGGGTGAACCCCTGGGTGTGGAACCCACGGGGGCAGACAGCCGACTGTATTTTCCAAAACAGGCAGCAGCCAGGCATTCGGGGGATGGCCACCCTCCCTGTGTGCCACGGCCACTGTGCCTGCCCTTGGGCTCTGGGCCACCCCTCCACCGGGGCTCAGGAGACACCAGCCCCTCTGGTCTCTGGCTGTGAGCCAGGAAGCCCACTTGTGAGAAACCCCACCTGGGCTTGGAGAACAAGAAGCACAACCCACAGAGCTGGCACTCCTCGGCACTGGGGTGGGGAATTGGGCACTCACCGGGACGGTCCCCCAGGGAGTGGGAAGGCCCCACCCACATGGGAGGGACACAGACCACCTCCACCACAGGAAAGCCTCTCTGACCTTTGACATTGCCCAAAACTCACAGAAAGAGTGAGGCCCCTGTCTGTTTGGTTCTGGGGCAGCACTGGCAGAGGGTACAGGGGTCAGGTGACAGCACAGCCCACACTCAGAGCGGGGGGGGCAGAGCAGGGCCTTGTCACCCGAAGCCACTTATGGTGCTCCAGGACTTGTCCCTCCTCCTGCTGGGTAGCTTGGCGCCCTTCCCTCTGGGCACAGGGGTCAGGGTGGTTTCACAGGCCTGGGCTGCAGCAGGCAAGGGCTCTGTGTTTCCAGCTGTGCCACCCGTCCTAGTAACAGTGTCTGTCATTGGAACTGGCCTGCCAGTGGCCCGGGTCATGACAAATTTGTTCTCACCTCCAGGTACCAGCAGCGCGGAGGTGAAGGAAAACCGGAACGTGGGCAACCTGGGCGCGAGGCCGCTGCCCGCTGGGGACCGAGCGCCCAGCGCGAAACGGAAGCGGCCGCTGGAGGAGGGGAACGGGGCCCACCTCTGCAAGCTGCAGCTGCTCTGGAAGAAGCTGTCGTGGTCCGTGACGCCCAAGAACGCGCTGGTCCAGCTGCACGAGCTGAAGCCGGGCCTGCAGTACCGGACGGTGTCGCAGACGGGCCCGGTGCATGCCCCGGTCTTCGCCGTGGCCGTGGAGGTGAACGGGCTCACGTTCGAGGGCACCGGCCCCACCAAGAAGAAGGCCAAGATGCGCGCCGCCGAGCTGGCGCTGAAGTCCTTCGTGCAGTTCCCCAACGCCTGCCAGGCGCACCTGGCCATGGGCTGCCCGAGCCCCAGCACGGACTTCACCTCCGACCAGGCCGACTTCCCAGACACGCTCTTCAAGGAGTTCGAGCCGTCGGCGCCGCGCCAGGGCCTGCCCGGTGGCCGCCCCGGGGACGCGGAGCTGCTGTCCTCGGCCTACCGGCGCGGGCGGCTGCTGTGCCGCGCGCTGGACCTCATGGGCCCTGCGCCCGGGCCCGCCGGCGAGCGCAACCCGGTGGTGCTGCTGAACCAGCTGCGTGCTGGGCTGCGCTACGTGTGCCTGGCGGAGCCGGCCCAGCCGCGCGCGCGCAGCTTCGTCATGGCCGTGAGCGTGGACGGCAGGACGTTCGAGGGCTCGGGGCGCAGCAAGAAGGTGGCCAAGGGCCAGGCGGCGCAGGCCGCCCTGCAGGCGCTCTTCGACATCCGGCTGCCCGGCCACCCCGCCAGCAGGAGTAAAAGTCACCTCTTGCCGCAGGTGAGAAATCTCGGGTAGCCGCCGGCCAGGCAGGACGCGGACGGATCTGAGCCAGGTGTTGCCCTTGCTCCGCTGCGCCGGGTGCTTCTAACCCTCACCCTGCGGTCCTGAAAGGGGCCTTTCCCCTCCCCACTACCAGCGACATCCAGGCGTTCTGGACAGAGGACGGTGCCCACGCTCCGCTTAGCAGAGGGAACCGGGAGGTCGCGGCGCGGGGGCTTCACAGCGGCGGTGCCAGGAGCCCGGGAGGACATCGGGGAGCGGGCGCGGTGCGGGCTCCGGGGCCAGGCTCCAGGGTCTGGTCTCCCGCACGGGTGCGTCTGGGCCGAGGGTCCCGCTGGGGAGGCAGGAGAAGGCTGCGCGGGCTGGAATTGTCCCGGCCCAGGTCCAGGTCCGGGACAAACGCGCGGGAGACGGAGGCCGGGGACAGTTAGGGGCCGGGTTTCCCGCCTTGGGCGCCTCTGTCCGCGTCTGCAAGCCCAGCTGTGGGTCCCGCCTTCACCTGCTCAGGAAAAGTATTTCAGCACCGCCTGTGTGTTAGGAGGCACTGTCCTGCCATTATAAAACGACCGTATCCTACCAAGTCTTATCATTGCTTATTCATGCAAATTATCTTTTATCATTTTGGGACTTGATTGTGGTCATCACTAATGTAGTAGATACAGAAAGCTCTTTATTCATTTTGGCATCAATCAAAAAAAAACACTTTATGTAGGGGAAAAGCACATAGCCTGGTGTGGGATCTGTCGTGAGTGATTGGGAGTAATCGCTGTGATGGCGACCCCCTTACATCACAACATCTAGAACAGATTCCGTCATTTCACCTGGGGAGACCCTAAATCTTAAAGAACTCGGGTCCCACCACACCTCGCTGCCACCCAAGCAGTGGCAGAGTGGCCGGCCTCCCCTCGAGTCAAGGCCGGGCTCAGGGTGCATTTACTCACCCATCCGCTGTGTCCACCCAGCTCTTGGCGGCTCTGTGTAGACAGCAGCGGCCGCCCGGTGCCGGAGATGGGGGTGCAAGGAGCTCCTGTGCTGCCGCCTCCCGTGGTCTCTGCCCGCCATCCTCAAGTTCATTTTCCAGCATTTATTGAACGCCTGATGGTCGTTCCAAGGAGTGGGTTGCGGGCATTTAGACCACGATCTCCATCCGTCTGGCCTTTCAACTTACCCTAGAATAAATACCAGATCCCAGCAAGTGGGCTGGGAAGGCAAGCACAGCTGCCTCTGCCTCCCTGAGCACCTCCCAGCGGGACAGTCTCGGCCCTGCTTCCTCTTTCTTGCACCTCTATCTTATTTATTTTCCTCTCTTTTTCCTTTTTATTCTGTTTCTCCACTATCTGTAGCCAAAATGTGCCTTGGAAGCCACTTTTTCCCCAACCTGAAGGGGCTAGGTGGGGCACATGACCTCCAGAGGCTGCCCCGACCTTGGGCAGGGCCTGGGCCGGCTCGAGTCTCCTGAGCCTGCTCTGGGAAGTACCCAGGGAGGAGGGATCCGTGGGTGTCCCCCCATCACCGTTTCCACCCATCCCACCTGGTGCCGCTCCCAGGACGGCCGGCACCTCAGCCCCGGCCTGACGCTGTCCTGTCCGGCAAGAAACACTTCTGCTCCCACCCCTGCCTCTCTCCTGCCTCCCACCCTGCGAGACTTGACGGATGTCAGTGGATACCGGCCGCGATGCCTTTTCTTTGGTGCTGTCAACCCTGAGCTCTCAGGATGGAGCAGCCAGGGAGCGCTACCCACCACGCTGTAATAGTCATTTGACCTGGGAACACAGCACATCCGTTAGAGCCGCGGCTGCTGAATCATTTTTCTCTGACAGTCCCTAACCACCGCGACCGGGTGACGGAGGCACAGAGCAGCCAGGACTCTCGGGCCATTCGTCACGGCGGCTGGCTGCCACTCGGGACTCATTACCCTCCCCGGCCTGTGCCACATGCACCCCACGCTGGGTGTGGCTCCAAGGACAGCAGCGCTCCGGCTCAGGCACCATCAGCAGTTCATTAAATTTGAATCCTGCTTTGTAGGTGATCTGGATTCAGAGAGAAAAAATCAAAACAAAAGATGTCAAGAATCGCAGTGAATGCTGTTTTGCCTTCCTGCTCTGCCCTGACCTTTCCCCACCAGACCCTGTCTAAACATCCTGCTTCCTGCTGGCCTCAGGCCCCGTGCCTCCAGAGCTTTAAGTCCCCAAAGACCTTTCCCTTCCTGGCCCTTGTCTGTCTGCTGCGCTGGCACCTGTGTGTGGAGGGTAAGCCAGGTGTCACCCCAGAACTGTTTCCCAAGCCCAGACAAGGCCAGGCCACCTCCAGCGACCACCATGCCCCAGCCAGGCTCGGTGAGGCTGTGGTAGCAGCACCTCCTGCTGGAATGATGCATCTTCTGCAACTTTGGTACTGACGCCAATTATTTAATGTTCCCTGCCCAAAGTCCCAGGTTCTGCCCTACACAGGATGGTCTTAGCTTGCAGAACAACAGTCCGGAGTCTGGTCCTAAGATCCACATGTAGTTTTGATAGAAGCCAACTAAGATGTTGCATTTCTGTTTAATGCTTCTAACCAAAGGCTTGGTCTTCAGAAACACCCTAGAGGGAGTTCTCTTCTGTAAGTAAAGTCTATAAAGAAGGGCTTCCAGTATGACAGTACATAGGGATCGTCACAGTCCACTGTGGGACCTAGTGCATGACACTCGGTGGGTTCCCCAGTGAGGCTCTCAGTTTGCAGTTACAACTCACCAGGCGGCCCGAGGCCCACCTGTCAGCCACCTGCAGTCTGTGCCGCCCCGGCCTCAGCCCAGGGCCTCAGGGCCAGAGTGGCACAGAGTCTTGCTGTCTTGCAGAGACAGTTCCAAGAAAGCAGAACCTCCCAAACTCCCCTGTGAGACCCACACGGTGTGTCTGTGAGCGATCGTTGCAATTGTCCTCGTAATTCAAACTATCAACTTTCTTGAAAACACCTAAAGCAGCTTTCCTGCAGTAAAGATGACCTAGTATAGACTCGTGTGCAGTCTGGATATTGGAAGAGTAAATTCACAAGCATAATATTCTCATAAAGACTAAAACTGCAGTTGTGACTTCTCCTTGTCTAATTTTCACCCATTCCTGCACCTGGGGGTGTTTCTCAGAGGCGGGCTCATCTATGCCTTCAATCTCGTGAGATCTGACTCAGTGTGTTAAACTCTTTAGAACACATGGCAGACGTAGGCAATGCTGACAAGTGTGCAGACTGCACTTGCCACAAATACCAGCTGGTCAAGGTGACGCCTGCTCAGACACCGTGGAGGAGCCAGTCCCAGTCCCTGCTGCCTTGACCTGCGGCTGGTGCAAGACTCTTCTGGGCTAACCAGGTACTTGGAAGTAAGAACTAGACCCTGTCACGATATAAATTCTCACCACCTAGAAGGATCATCATTTAAAAAATAAAATCACAAAACCTACATCTCTCTGCAGTTTTTACTTCCCACCGCTAGGATGAAAACAGATTCCCAAAAGTAAAACTTCAACCACAAAGGCATTTTTTTTAGCATTTAGAAATGAAAACTATTTAGAACAGAGAATAAAGTGCCCTGGTAAAGAAAAGTAGAATCCTTGTTATGCTGCAAAAAAAAAAAAAAAAAAAAAAAAATGCCTTTCATTGTAATTGAGCCTTGTGAGGGGAGGAGTCCCTTGCTTTTGCATTGGCGTGAAGGTCTCTATCCACCCACTGTGCAGCCAGGGAGGAGAGACGGCAGCACCTCCGCGCATTGCCAGGCCGTGGGAACATGGGAACAGGGGTTTGAACTGGGAAGTGTCAGTTTGGAATGGGATTGTGCATGTTAAAATATAAAATGTGTCTGTAAGTTCCCTCCGAGAAGGAGCCTAGAGCCGGGGCTTTTACCACCTGAAATAGACCCGGACTTCCCATTCTCACCGAGCGGGTCTCGACTGCTGATGGAACAAGCATGTTTCTCTCCTGTTAGACACCACGATGGCCTTTCATCCATAGCTGGTGGCCCTTTGCAAAAGGAAAAATACCCACCTGCAGATCCAGCCATCCCTGAACTGTGCTGGCCCTTCTTCAAATCCTGTTTCCATAGAAGAGACATAGACTGCCACAACAATAGTAAGAGGTCACTTCATTGCCATTGACATCAAAAACTCTCTTAGAAAATCTCTCCTTAGTGAGACATTGATGGCTTTGTAGACACTGAATAATACATTTACACAATGTATATACAATGTATGTTGTGTGTTTCTACAAGATACACTTATACAAAGTATATACAATGTATGTTGTGTGTTTATACAAGATACACTTATACAAAGTATATACAATGTATGCTGTGTTTATACAAGGTACACATATACAAAGTAGACAATGTATGCTATGTGTACCTTTATACAATATATATACAATGTGTGCTGTGTGTTTATACACTTATACAAAGTATATACAATGTATGCTGTGTTTATACAACATACACATATACAAAGTAGACAATGTATGCTATGTGTACCTGTATACAATGTATATACAATGTATGCTACATGTTTATACAATAGACACTTATACAAAGTATATACAATGTATGCTATGCGTTTATATGAGGTACACTTACACAAAGTATATACAATGTATGTTGTGTGTTTATACAAGATACACAAATACAAAGTGGACAGTGTATGCGATGTGTACCTTTATACAATGTATATACAATGTATGCTACATGTTTATACAATAGACACTTATACAAAGTATATACAATGTATGCTGTGTGTTTACACAAGGTACACTTATACAAAGTATATACAATGCATGTCTGTGGCGCTCATTCTAGGCGCCAGCTACAGAAGCGGCATCGGTCAACAGATGTACCTGGTTTGACGCAGTGATGGGAAGGGAGGGGCTCTTCTCATCCCGTCTCTGGGGTGAAGTGCAGGGGGCGGGGGGCCTGGCCCGGAGGCTAGGGCCCTGGCCAGGGGGGACCAAGACCCGAGCGCTGGCTGTCTCCGGGGTCCCCAGGCTGTTTCCTCACCTGGAGAGTAAGGCCTGGGACCGAGCAGTCCGTGGCACCTCTTGCATCCTAAGAAAATAAAGCCTGGTGTGAGACGTCCCTATGTCCACATGACACACACAATGTGCTGGTGGCCACTTACTTGATAACATTTAAAGAGCAACAAACATGAGCGCACTGCAGTCGACACGCAATCTGCAGCATTTTGCCCAACCCTGGAGCTTAGTTTTCTCACTCCAGGAGTGTTTTCCATTGAAATCTAGCTTTCCAGCCCAAAGGGAAAGCAGGGGACCCGAGGTGAGACACACACCAAGGGGGTGCTTGGCTCTCAGGGACCTGCTGCCCCGCGTGGAGTCTGAGAAGGAGCTGGGGTGAAACCCGAGCACCTTGCACCTGGGACGCTCCCACTCTCACCTTTGCTGCTTGGCACTGAAAG
>CAUYRT010088241.1:0-24327 GCA_963574885.1 Lepilemur ruficaudatus
ACACCTCCATGTAAAATATAAAACGATATAGAATGTAGCAGAAAAAAATGTCGCTCAGCCTTGGGTCTAGCGACCTTTTTTTCTGCTAGGGCTGAGCAACTTGGGGGGGTCACTGTGGAGGGGTGGGATATGCTTGGGGAGTAGTTGGGGAGCGGAATTGGGGGTCTCAATAGGGGAAAGGAATTCCTCAAAAACTGATTCATCTGATTGACTGTACACCTCGGTATATTCAGTGAAAATCATTTAATTGTGCACTTAAAATGGAGTGTTGGTTGTACGTAGATACAGTTGGAGCACTATGTGTGTGCTCTATGGACTACTTTGACAGAGTGGATTTTTGTATGTGGCAAGATGGGTCAACTTGAGTGGTGATATGTTTTGGGAGGTCAGCTCACTGCAAATTGTGACTATAAACATTCTACTGTAAATGCTTTGTAGTTTTCCCCCAATAAAAAAAAAATTCTAAAAAAAAAAAAATGTAGGAGATATCTTTAAAAGTTTTATGTGGAAGCCAGTTTCTAAAAAGGCTCCCGATAATCCCCATCCCCTGGTGTCCACAACCTTGTGTTACTTCCTCTCTCTTTGAGTGTGGGTTCGAGCAAGTGACTCACTTACAATAAATAGAATACAGTAAAAATAATGGATTGTCACTTCCAAGATTAGATTACCGATTCTCTCTTTTGTTTTTCTTGCTTGCTAACTCTGCTGAAGCAAGCTGCTGTGTTCTGAGGTGTTGTATGAAGAGGATCCTGTGGCAAGAAACTGAAGCCCTCAGTCCAACAGCCCATGAGGAGCTGAATCCTGCCAACATCCACATGAGGAGTGAGCTTGGAAGTGAATCCTCCCTTAGCTGAGCCTTGAAATGATTGCAACCCCATAATACTGCAGGATGGTAGCCTTGTTTAAAAAATTAAAAAGAAAAAAACCTGAGCTATGCTAAGGGTCTCTGACTGTAAGAAACTCTGTATAATAATTATTGACTTTTAGTTGTAATAAATTTATTTTAATAAAAATAAACAGTAGGATCATAAATATTTGCTTTTGTAAGATGCTAAGTTTCAGTGCAGTCACATAGTGATAGAAAACTAATACACTTGGAATAGCAATTTTAGGCAGGACACAGAACTCACAGGCATACCGGAAAATAAAAATATAGAGTTAATTGAAATTTAAAAATTCTGTTTCTCAGATACCTTTAAGAAAATTAATAAATAAAGCACAAACTACATGAAATTGAAACTACAATGAAATGCCACTGGCATCCACTAGTATGATTTAAAAATTAAGAGACAATATCAAATATAAGAAGTGAAGTAACTGGAGTCCCCTTCATATGTTGCTTTTGGGAATGATGTCGTATGTTGCAAGTACATCAGAAAATGGTTTGGCAATTCGTTAAAAGGCAAACAGACATCTAGCCTATACTTACCAATTCTACCTGTAGTGAACTGAATAGTGTCCCTCCAAAATTCATGTCCACCTGGAATCTCAGAATGTGAACCTTATTTAGAAATAGAGTGTTTGCAGATGTAATTAGTTACAGATCTTGAGATAAAATCATCCTGGCTCTAGGGTAGGCTCTAAATCCAATGACTAGTGTCTTTATTAAAGAAAGAGAGGAAAGATGTGGAAATAAAGATATCAAATAGAAATCCATGTTAAGATGGGGACAGAGATTGGAGAGATGTGGGTAAAAGCCAAGAAATGTCAAGGATTGCTGGAAGCTACCAAAAGCTAGGAAGAGGCAACGAAGGATTCTTCCCTAGAACTTTCAGAAGGAGCATGGCTCTGCTTATATCATGATCGTAGTCTTTTAGACTTCAGCGCTGTGAGAGAGAATTAATTCTCACTGTTTTAAGCTACTTAACTTATGGTATTTTGTTACGGCAACTCTAGAAAATTAATGCACACTTCTGGGTATTTACCCAAGAGAAAGAAAAAATATATAGCCAGAAAAAGATTTGAACATGAATGTTCATAATGGTTTTATTCATAACAGTCACAAACTGTGAGCAATTTAAATGTTCCTTGACAGAAGAATAGATAAACAAATTCTGGTATATTCATATGATGGAATACCAATCAGTATAGAAAAATAAGCAAACAAACAAACAAAAAAATCCTCATTACAGATACATGTAACAACATGAATGAATCTCTAAACATATGTTAAGTGAAAAAAATCACGAAAGAATATCTTCTGTATGATTTCATTTCTATGAAACTCTAGAATAGGCAATCAGAACTTTACTTGCCTTGGTGATAATGGGGTGCAGAATTAATGGGAAATGACATAAAGGAAATTTATGGAGTGATAGGAATTTCTACACATTAATGGGAGTATGGATGATACTAGTACAACATTTATGATTTGTGCATTTCTCTGTGGGAAAATTATACCTAAAGTACAATTAAAATATTTCAATTAAAGGGCAAAAATACCTGGTATCACAAAAATAGATAATAAAAGTCAATGTGATGCAAGAATGTAAGACTAGGAATCAGATGAATCAGAGTGAAAACGTTATTTTGGGGGAATATACCATGTGCATTTAGGGCAGTATCTTTGGATCCAGAACTTCGTCTCAGCCTTAGTCTGACATTTAAATCTGTGTGAACTTAGGCATACTAGTTAAACTCTCTGAAGCTCATTTTTCTCAATTGTAAATTGAGGACATTTAAACTTGCATCCCACATACACAGTAGGATGTAATGTATTAAATAAGGTATGTTAAGTGCTCCGTGATGGTAGACATACAGAAAATATCTTTGCTTTCTTCATTTTATTTGCAGATTTCCCGTGAGCAATGGAGCATTCTAGTGGAATTTTAAAATTAATTTTCACCTGTAGCTCCACAATGAAGATGTTGAGTGAATGGGCTTGAATAGAAAGAAATACAACAATTTGAGCATGAAAAGAAAAAGGTTATTATCAAACAACATGAACTACATTCTCTAATGCAAATAGTACCCAACTCATAATTTTCTTTGGAGTTTTATCTGGAGTACAGAGATAAATAATTGTGTGTTTTAGTGAAGACTTCTATAAGGAGGTGACATTTAGGCAAAACCTTCAGAAAGAGAGTAAACCATGTGATGATTTTTGTATGAGAGTAACCTCAGATACTTTAACAAACAAATGCAAAAATTTCAGTGGATTAATAAAATAGAAAGTCATTTCTATCTCACATAATAGTCCACTGCTGTTATTCTTGTTTAGCTCTCCTCCATGTGTTGATTCAGTGATCTAGGTTCCTTCTATCTTTTGACTATGACACCTCTTAGGGTCTCAGAATTGTCTAATTCCAGAAAAATTGAGAAGAAGAGAAGCAATGAAAAAATCCTGCTTGCTTCTTAAATTTCCTGGCCAAAATGACACATGTCACTTCTGTTCACATTTTTATGGGCAATAACTAATCATTTAGCAAACCTGGAAGCGTTGGGAACTGGAAAACGTAGTTTCTGAATGGATAGCCACAATCTGTAGTCATTTCATGTAATGGAAAAAAAAAGGTGGAATTTGGATAGACAGTGAGCCATCTTCTGAGAATCTATTCTTTTGGCCAACAAATACCTACATTATCCTCCTTTTCTCACATTCATGCTATACTCACACCTTCCTCAAGGGTAACAACACAATGCTCTACAGAGTTAACCTAGTTCAAAGTCAAAGATATCTTGAGGACATGCATTTCTTTCTGTCTGATTAAAATATGACTCTTCATTGACTAGGGACCCATGAACTAAAAGGCGAGTAATCTGTCCCTTCCCACCACCACCATACACACACACACACACACACACACACACACACACAGACCAACTTAAATATAATGGGGAAACAAGGACAGAAGAGTCACAGTAAAAGTCCCCTTACAGGAAAGAGGAGTAGAAAACACAGTATTCAGTCATAGTAATAATAAAACCCTGTCAGCCAGGTATTATGAAGAGCTTCTATTCTGTCAGAGGGGGAAATTACTTGACTAAATCCTAGTCCTCCTCTCTGGGAGTATTTCTTTTGTCTATTGTTCCTGTATTGCTCCTGTTCCAGCTTTGAGGGTGCTGTGAACTTGTATTCCATGTTCTCATCTGAGTGGGCATCAGGAAAGGCTCCTAGGAGGCTGTGCAGCCTTCACTGCCAGATCCTGCTCATGACAGTTTGTAGGCTCAAGGGATTAGAGGTGTACGTTTTTAGAGCCAGGATTGTAGTTTTTGCAGCGATACACTTTCCTGAAAAAGAGAATAGGTTACTAATCCATTTGTGTCTAGAGAAGAGTCAGTATGGTGTATTGGTCAAGAATACAGGCCCATCAGTGAATTGACTTCAATACAAACCTAGCTCTGCAACTTGATAGCTGTGGGTCTTCGTCTGAGCTGCACAAAAGTAGACACTGAAATAAGGATGCAAGTGTAAGTAAATCACTTGGAAAATAATTACAAGAAAGACTAGTAGAGAAGTAAATAAGAACGTGGAATAGTGAAGTGAAGCAACAAGTGGTGGGTTCTCAAACTGGTTACCAGTGTGAGTAATGGAGCTTATGCCTACCGTGGTGCTCTGGCAACCAGTGTAGCGCCCACCTCCAACTGACCCCCAAGGGCCCTTCACACCATCGTTGAGGATGATTAAACAGGAGATAGGTTCATTCTCAGATATTATGGTCTGCTGTGTGCTTAGGTGAAACTCCCACAACAAGGGAAAACTCTAGGGCAAAAGGATTTTAATGCTGAGAGCTAGAGTTTGGGCCACTGGAGGGAATGTGGGTGCGATATCAACAATGTCTGCTATATTGTGTTACATTGGGCAAGTTACTTAATTTTGAGGTATCCCAGTTTCCTCATCTGTAGAATGGGGACAGTGATAATACCTACCACATAACGTTTTTAGGATGATTAAGTAAATTACCATTTACAATGCTTTTTTGACAGTTTCTGGCACGTAGGAGTTGCTATGGAAGAGTTTTTGAATAAATGAACCTTTAAAAAGTGCTGACTATGCACAGTTACTAAGCTGGGAAAGAAATTGGTGTGCCTGTGGAGCAGAAAGAAGGCCAGTGTGGGGTGGAATTGTGACTGAAAGAGAGCGTGGTCACCATGCAAGCTCTCATAGGCCAGAGAACTGGCTTCAGCCCAAGCTTCACCTACCTCACATGATTTCCTGCACTTGAAGGATCATGTTTCAATGGTAGAGGCACTCTAGGATCAGGCAGTACATTCAGAAGCATCTTATGGAGCAAACGATGTATTCTAATCAACAGTAAAGGGATTTCCGTGAGGAGGTGGGATGGACACTGACAGGAATCTGACTTGGTGCAGCTAGTTTCTCTCTAATGCAAGACAGATAATTTGGAAACAAACATGACGACTTCTTTTATAGAGACCACTCTTTATTACGAACACTCATGAGGTTAAGACAATAGCCTAAAGCCACGCTTTGCCCTAATTTTAACATTGGTTCTTTCATAAGAAAGTAAATGTATTTCTAAAGGAACAGAGGCTACTTTTGCTTTTGCAAAAATTGTCTGTTTGGCTCAGAACAATGGAAAGTAGACAGATTCAAAAGCACACTGACCCTGGGTTTGTTGGCAAAATATTCATTAGAATGTATACAGTTACATTATTAAAAGTCATACTCAATACTTATTAGGGAGGCATTGCAATCCATGTCTTCCGAGTTACGGTGGTAATACCCCATATAAATACATACACTTTCCTAGAATCCTATTCCATACATTTGCTTTGATCCTAAAACCTTTAACATCACCTGTTCCACCTTCACTCTTAGGTGAGGATGATCTTGCTGGCCACTTCATATGCAAAAATAAATTGAAGACGTGTTCACGAACTAACACTGTTCATCACCCACATACCTATGTCATTATCCATACAAGTATCCTTCCTTCCTGTTACCTTTTATGAAAGGACTCTGTCTCTCTCTAAGCCTGCTCTACTCATAGTCTTTCCCATTTAAGAGGTAAATCCAGTCTTCTTGTGGCACAGAGCATAAAACTCAGAGCTATTTTGAATTGTCTCTCACACCACACATCCAGTTGATTGGCAGTCTTCAAAATTGATTGACTATACCTTCCAAATATCCAGAATGCTATTATTATTTCTAGCCAGGATTATTACAGTGACTTCCAGGATAGTCTTTTAGCTCTTCCTCTGCTCCACCTACAAAATGGTTCTCAACTGGGGGTAATTTATCCTCCACAAAGAAACACTTGCTGATGTTTTGGAACATTTTGGGTTGTCACAGCTGGCAGGCTGGGGAATATAGGCATTTAGTAGACAGAGGCCAGGGATGCTGTTAAATAACCTACCCAAGCATTACCTTTTAACATACATGCAATTTAATTTTGAATTATATTTTCTACTTACCTGTTGTCTTCCTGTATTTGATTGATATCTCCATGAAGGCAAGGATTTTGTGCTTTTCATTCGTTTCAAATGTGTAAACTTGTTCCTTCCCAAGACCTGCGATTTGCAAATGAGAAAAGCTTAGCACAAGAAACTGAAATGGCTTGCCCAAGGTTATGAAGGCAGTGAATGAATGGCAGAGGGAGCACAAACCCCAGGTTTCCTAACGCAGATTCTTGTTGACTATCTTTTGAATGTCATAGTTGCCTTGGCATAGAGCATGGAGAAATGCTACAGTTGAGCTATTGCAACAGAGAATCTCACTTTTATCATCAGCCCCTATACTCCAACATGCCATGCGCATGCACACACACACACGAGCAATGAGATGGACCGCCAAAACCATTCCATTGTTTAAAAAATGCACTTACATTGTTTATGAAGAATAAAATATATAGCTTTGTTCAGATTACAGAACTTTTCAGTGAGTGATGGAAAGAAAAAAGGGAAATTAAATTCTTAAGGAAAAGCTAGCATAGAAAACCAGAGGCAGTGAGTGGAGGGCGTTACGGATTGGAAGGAATACATGGGTTTCATGGCTGTTTCTGTGCCTACTAGCATAGAAGACAAACTTTTAGTTATGAATAAAAGTATTTGCTTCTTGTCTCTACCCAGGAAGAAAATTCCAATTTAACACATTAGCTCCTTTCTCTGCCATCCTGCCTATGATCTTGGCAAACCAACCAGTTTGTATACAATTAACAGAGAGGCTCCCAATACAAGGAAAGCTTTGTTCTCATGGAAGAACACCCCTATGTTCTCATCTTTCACAGTGGTTTTCTTTTAACCAGAATCATCAGCTAAAAAAAAAAAAATTAATTGATTTAATTAAATAAATAAGTAAATAGGAAGAGATGGGGAAGAAATTATCCTCTGTGATTGAAATCTATTTTCATCTTATGAAAAATATCTTAATTTTCACTTATATTCTATGCCTGTAGCTGAGGGCCATTAAAACTAATAAAACTAAATCATTTGTGACAGATCTTAGAAAACAGTTTCTGCAATCCACTGCGCTCTCAAATGCTCATTAGAAATAGTGGTTTTCTTTTCAGAAGGATGCTTGCTGAATGCTTAAAACGTATTCCCTCCAACTTTTGACAAGTCAAACTGGCAGTGGAGTGTTTGAAGCAAATCCTAGACATAAAAAAGATGTTGCAGAGCTATATCGAATATGATCAGGAATGACGCATCAAAGCAGACGGTGTTAGAATGCAAGGTAGTTGGAGGGGAGAGAATCAACGTATTTGTTTCTGCTTTTGACATTTTCTGACATCAAAATAAACAAGGAATTTGCACTTAGGGTAGGCAGAATATTCCACAGGAGTTTGAGTTAAGAAGTTCTGCCTCTTTCCTTAGAAGTCAGATGACTCTTAGCCATATATCATGTAGGCATTTGATATAATATTTTATATGTACCTGTACAATGGGAACAATAAGACAACAATAATAATGTTAAAGGTAATGCTTACCTATGCCACATAGTTTTCACGGGAGTTAAAAAGTAAATACACAGTAAGAACCTTTCAGAAATTTGAATTGTTAAACATATACTAGTGTTTATTATTTGTAATAATGATATCTATCACTATCGAGTATTTACTACGTGCAGTCAGTTTTAAACTCATGATTTTTATTTTCACACTGAGTCCTTAAATAGCTAAAATTACCTCCATGTTACAGAATTAGGTGCTAAGAGTCAGAGTAAATATTGTATTAATATTTATTAATATTTTAATATTAGTAAGATATAATATTACTACTCTTACCGAAGAAGGATTACACGAGAAACATAGAAACAGAGAATGTGGTTAAAATTTAATTAGAAGGCCAGTATCAGTTAGTGTTGAATTATAAAATCACCTGCCCCAGCCTCCCAATCAAAAAAAGTAAAATGGCCACTGCTTCATTTCTGTCTTCCAAATCTTGTCAAAAAAGGTCTCTTTTGGCCCACCCTAACTCTTTTGTCCCATACCAGGGACAAAATTCTGGGAAACAGGTCTGCCTAGCCAAGTTGATACGTTACAAGACTACCTCGGTCCACTCTTGTCACATTAGCAAATTTAGAAAGTCATGTTGCTGCCTAACATTTGACAATTACCCTCTATATTAACCTATATAAATCTTTTCCCCCAAAGAGGATACAAATGGTATTCATATCAAAATGAGAAAGGAATTTTCATAACTGTTACAGTCCTCATCTTTGTAACTGGTTGCTTGGTTACATCTGGTATTCATAGCTACCGTCTTCCACTATCCATTCCATGTTACAAATTGAGGGAAAACCTAAATCTGTTGTAATTTCCTGACTAGTTAGGTGATCCTAAACTTCATTCTTGAAGTGCTCGGGGCACTAACAGTCCTACCTGAACTAGGTTCTTACACCTTTTTTGACTCTAGTCACAGACATGGGACTACTAAGGGTTGGTTTAAGGGTTCTCCTGCATTTCAGGCATATTCCTTCCTACCCTCATTGTATAGTAACAACTCAGTTTCTCCTTCATAGTCAGAATCAATCATTCCAGCCCGTGTTACAGTGCCCCATACTTTGCTTGTTAATTAACTGGCATGAGAAACTCAGAGTAGTCCCATGATAGTCTCAACTCCCAGGTCAGTGATGTCTTTGTTAGCAAAATCAACCGTTTGGTGTGCATCATACCTGCTTGTGGGTCATTCTTTATTTCTCATTCTCTGGGGATGCTGGAACTTGAGTATATTTATAGATTTAGAAGCAAGGAGAAACAGTGGGAGTAGTTCCTAAATAAGATCAGTAATTCTGTTTGCAAACCATTGCAGCCTTCAGGAATGGGTGGGAGGGTTACTTCTACTGTCAAAGAAGCCTTCAGACAATTTAGGGGTTCAAGATTTCCACTTTATTGAAATATGCCTATATGCCCCATTGTGAATTTCAGGATATTATTCCTTCCCAATTAATGCCCAGATTCAATGTGCATTGTAATTTAGGCCCCTGTGGGATTAAACTTCAAGTTTGGTTTTTGGAAATCTCAACCCTGCGGTCACCAAAGATAAGGTTTTTTGTTCTTTTCTTTGGGCATACAAACAGCTTCAGGTCTGTTATGCGGATCTTAGCTGGGATGTTACAATTATGTGTTCATCTGTTTTCTCCCAAGTGTCCAGTATACTTAGAAGCAACCAACCAAATCCATCATATACCTAATTTGACTAAAATATTCTCTGGCATCACATACTTAGTCACTAAGAGCCTTATTTTCCAAAGGCATTTGATTACAGGTATCTGCAGGTGATAATTTACATAATGCTTTTGCCACTGCATGGCATGGATTACTACTGCCTCCTAAGCACTGGAAATGGGAGTGGTTAGGGCCTTTAAATCTAATCAGATCAGCACAAACTGGATAAACCAAAAACAGTCCAGAGAATCCCTTCTTAAGATATCATTCCTCTAGAATCTTTCTTGGTGTCTAATTTATGTATCAGGTAGGGTTCAGTTGGAGCAACAGAACTACAAAGATATATTTGTTATAGGGATTTAACTTTGCCCAATTGTGGAACTGGCTAAACAGGTTATTTAAAGCCAGTGTCTCAGGAAGATAAAATAGATGTTAAGTGAGGAGAGCGAAACAAGCTGAAATCTTTGAATGTGAAACAGAATCCATGAGAATAATGTTAAACCCAGATCAGTTCTTATTACGTCCAACCATGAGGAGGGGAGCCCTGGAGGAGAAGCTGACCCCCATTATTGCTGAGCTAAACACACTCTTGGCCCAGAAGTAGGAGAAGCTGAAGGAGGTTCCAGGAAAAGGTAGAACAGTTACAGTCTTGGCTGTTACCTTGTATCAAGAAGGTAAACAAACAGGTAAGTGACAACATGTGTGAGCTACCAGAAAGTGTTTACTCAGACTGTTGTTGGAGCATAAAACCCCAAATGGCTGCTGCTTCACTTCTCTCTAAATCCCAACTGCCAAAGTCTTTTGTGGCTCATCCTAACCTAAAACATAGGGGGAAGGGAATTCTGGGAAAAGCAGTTCAGCCTGGCCAAGTTGACACATTACAAAGCCACATGAAGTCCAGTTTTTTTTTTTTTTTTTTTTTAGATAAACAACTTGGTTTTATTGCTTGTTGCAGGGAAAAAGAACACTAATGGGAAATATGATAGTCTCAGTAAAAGAGTATTAGAAAGGACACGTGGGATTTGGGCTTTGGTTCAGTGCAAGAAAGAAGGGCCTCATTTTAGTTTGGATGTTGTCAGAAAGTGGGAGTAATTCTATGACTGGGTATTTTGTGGATAGCAGAGTTACCAGGGTTTTGTCTATGCGTAGACAAAAGTATGAAATGGAGTCTAGTCCAGTTTTTGAAGTGACACCATTATCTGTATTTGGGAAAGCTTCCAATTTTTAAAAAAATGTTTGCAACATTTTTTTCTGTTAATAGTACATGGCCAGGAATAATTGTCATATCTACATTTTGGTGGGCATCGGTTATTAAGAAGAAGTGTAGGCTCCTGAATAGATTAGGTGGAAAAATGTTAATGTGAGTCAAAATTACGAGGCTTAAATGAAATAGCATATATTAGCTATTTATACACAGTTATTTGCCATGAAATATGTACTAGTCAAACAGTGGTTACTTTCTATACTGCTGAAATGTGTGCCCTGGCTATTTGACTTCTAACTTCCTGAGTTGTGTCAATCTATTCATTTATTTATAGCTTGCTTTTCTTGCCCATAGTATGGGTCTCTGTTGACGTCATTGGATATGTTTGGTTATGAAAAGAAAGGCAAAAGAAACCATTTGAAAGGACATTACAAAATGAATAACACTTTGTAAATGGAAGACTGTTATAACTATCCTTTTATACATGTTTCAAAATTAATTTGATAATCATTTGAAAACCATCTGTATCTGATCAGTAGACATTTCCTCTTGTAATCTGTTGGGGTGATGCTTAAAGTAAGTATAAAGATAGTTCTTTATCTTACCGTTGTCAAGGAAATGGGGCCACATGAAATAAATATACACAATAAGTTTTATTGTGTGAGGCAGCATATGAAAATGGATAACAAATACTTTTTTAATCCTTGAAAGACAAACGGAGGCCATGAGAATTAGGAATTGCATTATGTTTCTATGGAACTCTGGTTTTATTTTTTTCCCAAACTATAAATACATATGAAGTACTTATATGCTAGATATCCTGAAAGCATTGTTTCTTCTTCACGCACGGAGAGAATAGTGTTTAAAGTTACATAGGCCTGGCCTGAAATACCTGTTCCACTACTCAAGTATCAGTGTGGTCTGAGTGGGCTCTAGATACAGACTTTGATTATCTGCCCTGTCCATGCTATGAAAATTGGCATTTATAGAAAGACAGGTGTCTATCTACACATCCGGAAGGATAAGTAACTCAGGTAGGTAAGGTTGAGTATGGGAGAGTATGGAAAAGGAAAGTATGTCCAAGGTATACTTAAGAAAAATAAAACAAGTATAAGTTGTTGAAGAATAATGCCCTATTCAGTACCTCGCTAGCACTAAAAGATGAAAATAAAGATGTGTTCTCCTTTCAAGAAGTTTACAATCAGTATGAGAGATGAGTCTTACCTTCCAGGAAAAACAGAAATAAGACAAATAAAGAATTCATATTCTGGCTTGAGATTTTGTGTGGTGGGTACAGATGATGCTAAAGATTCTGAGAAGAACCAGGAATTGTTATAAATTGATGGTCAGGAAAGTGAGGTTTTCTTACTAGCTCTGCTGCTTATTATAGTGTAACCCTGAATTTTCTAACTTTCAAATGGCAGTAGTGAGCTCTGCTTCACAAAGATTATATAAGACAATATATTTGAAAGTTTGTATTTGTAGGCCACTTCTCATTTTACAAAACACTTTTAAAACCTTTAGCTCTGTGATTCTCAAGAGCAGTTTTTACACTAAAATCTCTAAAGAAAGAGTAGAGTCAAATACACACACACACACATACACAAATACATACTGACAAATTGTCTTTTATGTCATGATATTTAATGTGTTTTAAATCTTGACATCACACTGACAGAATATATGAGAATCTTATGTTCAACCAATAAGAGAAATGATTTAACAAAGGGAAAGAAACATCTTATTTCTTCATTCTAAATAACCCTGTAAATTAGGCCTTGAAAAATTATTTTCCCCATTTCACTGAGGTAGCAATTAATGTTCAGAAAAATTAATTGTATTGGAAGAGTTTACCCAGAGTCAGGGCTCTTCATTCCAAGATGTATCTCTCACACCTAGTGCACAGGCATTACATGCACCAAGTTGAAAAGACTTCACAAGAAGTTAGGCTAAGATTGCAGCAGGGTCTTGAGACCTCAACAAAATTTCAGTGTATAGATAGCAATAGATGAAGGCATCTGTGGATGTCAAAAAAGATGGGAAAGTCAGAATTCATCCAGCTTATTACTTCCTATGCAAAAAGCGGGGGGAGGAATTGATGTATTTAGTTTGTGGTTTTGTTGTCCTGTTTCATTTTCGTACATTTTTGGTTAGATGGCAATTTGGAGAGACCTCTGAAAATGTGTGCAAAGCCAGACACTAGGACAGCTGGGAAGTTATGAATGGGAAAGGAATTCAATCACTATCTTCTCAATCTTTATAGAAATTCATGGTTCAGCAAAGTATCACAACAAATATAAAGATTCAGGGAAGCTTCTAGTGCCTCAACAATCACAGAGCCATGAGCTATAAGAAGTCTGGCTCTATAGAGAATAAACCATTCAAGGGAAACTTGATTACTTTTGTTGATAGAATTAGAGGATTAGCTGGCAGAAAGAATGGTGTTGATTCAATATATCTTGAATTTTAAGAAACCATGTCCATTGGGGAATTTTACATGAAAAATTAATTTCAGTTGAGTTGAATGTAAGACTTGGCAAGAAGGTTAAAAACTAGGCTGATGTGCTGCTGGAAGTTATATGTGATAAGGAGAGAGAGAGAGAGAGAGAGAGAGAGAGAGAGAGAGAGAGAGAGAGAGAGATCAATATAAATATTAGCCAAACCCAGGAATTGGGGGACTTTTAAAAGATAGTTTACCTTAGTGCTGAAGTCTTCTTACAGCTTTCTTCAAAATTTTAATTCCTAAAGATTCTAGAATTTAAAAACATATGTTGAACTTTCTTGTCAGAGAGACAGAGAACTTAAGAGATCATTTTGATGAGATCTCCCTCAGTTGAGTGTATGACCACGCAGGTTAGGTGGGCGAATGTTCTTTAGACAATCTTCTGATTGTGAAAGTGTAACAAGCAGGGCTAAGAACAGATGTAGAGTCAGGAAAAGCTGAATTCAAATAAAGATTTTAGCACTTATTCTTTGACTTTCCTCTCGTCAGGAGGTTGAGTCAAATTCGCTTTCCTTGAAAATGGGCTAATAGTGATGACTCACTTCTAATAAGTAGCATATGATGAATGTGACACTGTGTGGCTTCTGAGGCGAGGTCATAGAAAGTGATGCAGCATCCACACAATGCTCTCACAGGGCATGCACCTCTGGAGTCCTGAGCCCTGTGTAGGGAGGATGAATATCTTGAAACCACCATCCTGGAGAAATCACAAAGATATCCTAGGAGTCCCATCTGTTTCAGTCTTCACCAAATTGAGTTCTCTCATCCCGAGAGCTTGATATGTAAAGGAAGAAGTCTTAGAGGTAATTACAGCCCCAGCCAATTTCCCCAGGTTTTACTTGACTTAAACCACATGTGAAACCCAGGGAAAACCGTCTAGCTGAGCTCAGTCAACTGCTAGTGCCATGAGACATGATAATACATGTAATTGTGTTATGCTACTGAATTTAGTATGATTGGTGACGCAGCAACAATGGGTAACCATGATCGGTTTCGAAGCTTCAAACTTACATTATTGTGATACCTACCTCATGAGTTGTTTTAAGTATTACTTGAGATACTCTTAGAATAGTGCCTGCTAATAGTTCTGAACATTTTCAGTTAGTATAAACATTAGTACTGATAATATTATTAAAGGTAATGTGAATGTAATAATTCTAAAAGTTTTTCTTTATAAACAAACAACCCCCCCCACCCAAAAACCAGAACTCCCCACCTGAACCAGCTTAGTGCAGCAAGTTAGCCATTAACTCAAGAATAAAAAAAGACCTCCTAGCCACACATGTCATTTCATCACTTCCTCAGAGGAGGGTGCTCTGGCCTGGTCATCCAGTGTTCCAGTGGATGGCCCCACCACGGCCAGGAGCAGACAAGGATGCAGGTGCATCCCTATGCCACAAGCAACAGCAAGGCTGAATGCCAACCACTGGAAATAAGTAAACACAGTGCCAACAGCATCCTTTTAAATTAGTAAGATTAGTTAGGACAAAACAAAACAGCAACACGACTCAACAAAACGCTTGCTTGTTACACCAGGATGTGCTTTAGAAAAAAATTAAAACCTACAAATGGGAACCCTCAGGACATGTGCCAGTAGAGCATGGTCAGAAAAAGCAAACTCTTCTCAGACAGGCCTGTGTGGCCCCAACTGCCCTCCCCCAGAATTCCAACACGGAATTCCCAGGGGCTTCCCGAGTGCTGGTGATGGGCAGGTAGGGTCTTGGGGCCCTGCCAGCAAACAGGTCCGACTCAGCATGGCAGGACTCAGCCCCCAAGCAGTCCCTGCCTTCTGAAGTGGGGTCCCCAGACTAGGTTGGAGGACCCAGCACCAAAAATCATAGACTAGATCCCTCTCCCCTGCCTCCCACAGTGGCGGTCCCAGCCCACATGAAGATCCCAGCCCAGATTCCAGGACAGCCACACTTCAGAATGTGAAGACAGGACTCTAATAGCAAAGATCTTAAGGGACTCAGAAAACCCTTTTAGGGGTTACTCCACAAAGTAAGGCGACTTTGTAGGAGCCAAGAGATGACGTCCCCTTCATCCTCTAAAGGTTTGCTAAAAATCAATTTACAAAAAGCAGTTTATAATAGGAAAAAAGGTATATAAATTTATTTGATCATGGTTTTATGTGACACAGGAACCTCCAGAGTGAAGACGCAAAAGTGAAGGGGAAACTGTCCATTTTTATGGTTAGGTTCAACAAAGTAGGGACAGTCATGTAGAAATATGAAAGTATATGATCTAATGCTCATTGACTGTGTGGGGAAACCAGCAAGGCCTTCCTGTCTAGATTCTTCTTGGCTTCTCTGTGCAATTTCTTCCTTCTGGGTATGGGGCAGGACCCTCTCTAAAAAGGGAGTCTTATGACCTATGATCAAACAAGATAGGTCAGATAATTTCTTTATGGCTAGTGGTTAAACAGAAAGGCAGGGGAAAAAATTAAAGTAATATTGTTAGGTTGTATGGCTGGTTTTGGGAAAGGGGTTTCTATGACCTGTCTTTGGGGGAGGTATTCTAGTTTCTATAGCTTGCCTGAAGGGAGACTGAGGGGCCAGCAACAGGAGGGCAGAAGAAGATCAGAGAGATGCTTTTGCTTCTGAAGCTGCTTTTGAGGCCTTCATTTGGGGGTACCGTTTTCTGAGCCCCAAAAACCTCATTAATGAACAAATGCAATCTGACATGCCTAAAACCTATTTCAGCCCAGATGCTTCCAATTTGAATTAATGCATCACTTCCATTTTTCCACAGAATGTTCTTTGTACTCTTACAAGATTTATCACAAAGTTTCAACTTTATTCTCTGCAGAAAAATACATGGGTAAGATCCTACAATGTTGATATTAAGATCAGGGATTCAGAAATCTCATGTCAAACTACAGTAATCATCACTCCCCAAAGTGTTCTGGAAGATACTATAGACAAGAAGAAACAATATGAATGCAAATAAAAATTCCTTTATTAATAGCTCAACAGGTGCCCAATAATCCTTAACTAGTTATTCCTGAGATCAAATAAGAGCCTCCTCAATTTTAGAAATGCCTTGCTAGTTCACGCCTGTGCGAAGAGAAAACCTCTTAATCCATTTATACAACTAGTTCCTTGACAGGAAAGGGAAATATGTGAGATGAGCAATCTTCCCCCAGGGCAAACCATACCAAAGGCCCAAACAGAAATGCAATAATAAAGAACTGGGATTCTTCATTTAAGGAAAAATAAACTTGCCTTCTAAAGCATCCTCAAATGTATACCCTGGGCTTATACTAAGCAGAAAAAGCAACACCTCTTCCCTTAGGAGAGAGTTAAGCAGGAGATGGGAGGATCTTGGCCTGGCCTTGGGAAAGAAGGTAAAATATTTCAGTTCTTGACAATGGAACCAGGTGATTCTCTCTGAACTATGTTCAAGAAGCCTGTGCAGTTTGTATTGGATGAAATCAACTCTTCTGTCTTGCACACAATTTAATTGTACAATGGATCAATATGACCTATTCAGGTTGTACATAAAAGAGGGCAAATGCATTGGGGGTGACTTACTATGAAACTGTTCCCAGTGGTGGCACTACCAGTTAGGTGTGGTAAGCTGATCTAATGAGACTCTCCCTGCAGGTGGCACAGATACCAAGTATAGAGGGGAAAAAAAGTGGGGTAATTTAAGTCCTGATTCTATTTCTAACAATGAGTTGTTTTCTGCTTTCCATCATTTACTACAATTCATAGTCTTATACCCACAGTGAATGTAGTGCCTAGAGATGATATCCAGGTCACCTCATGTTTTTTGTTTTGTTTGTGTTTTTAAAATAAAGTTTCATAACTTCATAAACAAAGATCTCTTAGGTGTACCCCTTCATTGGAGCTTAGAGACCTAACTAATATGTCTGTAAGCACTTCTCTCTCCCTAAAGAATGAGTGACTACAAGTTTGGTATCTTATATAATTTTTTCAACTCTTTGTGAAGCATAGCACCAACTTTAGTACCTTCCTTAGTCAGTGTATGTTCTATAACTTGGTTTGAATTCCTCTTGTTCATTCCCCAGAGTGTTAAAATTTACCCCATCCCATTCATACATATTTCCTCCTATGTATTTTTTTATGCATGAATGCTAAACATGAATCACTCTTGACTATAAGAAATCTCGAATTTCATTAGTTTTCTTTTAAACCCCTTTTCTGCCTTTTAGGTCACCCGCACTCTTCTCTTGACCTCCAGCTAGTCCTCATCCTTCTAAGAATGCAGTGATAAAAACCAGACATGATTAATAACAATCTGACAGCTAAAACCAATGAAAAGGTCTATTTCCTTATGCTTGATGACCTATTTTTTTCATATAATTTTAGTATAATTTTAAATTTATTTTACTAAAAGAGCATTATGTTGTAACATAACATGAGTTCTGTTGTAATTTAACTATCTAGAAAATGGTAGACTGATCAATCAGCGAGTTTTCAATCAATACACTTCTCTCTGAGTAAGTAGTGAACCATACCCAGTTCTATAGAAGATAATAGTGAGTAGATTCTTATTTAAAAGCCCACACATAGTGCCCCAGATAGATTATCTCTTTTGACAAAGAGTGTTTTAAAGCAGGTCATTCTTAGCGAGATCTTTTCTGGTCACACTGTTCTAACCTTTGGAAACTTATGAACGAGGTTGGATACCTTTGCAGAATATAAATGCTGTAAATCATCCCTACACCAATTGCGCACCATAATTTTGATAATGGATGTCTCCAACTTGGGAAAGAATTGTAGAGGTTTAAATGTATAGAATAGAAACTGACCTACCCAGTTGTCATCCTAAAATTAATTTATATATTCAGCATGCTGGTACTTTAATAGAAAGTAGAAGCATGCAGGTGCAGAGTTCTATGGGAGATAACTGATGAGGGTCAGGACATTTTAGACAGGACCTTGGAAGCTATCTGTCCATGCAATGACTTCGTTTAGGAGATGAGGAAACACAATCGCAAAGAAGTCACACTGGAAATTAGTTGCAAAGGAGCGGCTAGAACTAATATTTTATTGTTTTAAGTCTAGTGTTCCTTCTTTCATGTCCCATTGTTTTTGAAATACTTAGGAAATCTCCTTATATTGTGATAATCATGAATCCAGGGTGGTCTCAAAAAGAATCTCACTGCTTTCCATGGTCCTAGTTACAATCTCTGGTTGGACATCTTACTCCATGGCTTTTCTCTGATCCAGCTATGGTCTTATCATGAGGGAATCAGGACATCTTACCTCTTCTCCCCCTCAGCACCAACTTTGCACCACCAGCCAATGAGGTCTGTCTACTAGGTGCTTAAGTATAATTATGCTTTCTGGAGCCCTTCTCTAATTCCACTTTTCCTTTTTGGGATAAACTGACTTAAACCAGTTCTTTTTAAAAGTGCCTCCATCCCAGTAGCCTTTTTTAGTCTTTCTCTTTACCTTATCTTTTGTTTTCCAGATCCTATCTCTTTACCTTTTAAAGATAGTGGACACTGTTGTTTATTGAATCTACATAAGAAGAGTAGGGACTGATGTATCACTTATGCAAACATATGCCACTGATGCTGCCTGTAATATAGCAAGGTTCCCAGGATAACACATTTCCATTTCTGCCACTCTGCATATTTCCCTTGGGGCCAGCCGGAAAGCTTTGCTGTCTTTCAGTATATGATAGACCTGGATTCTATTTCGGGTGCATAAAAATAAGAAATACTCTCCTGGGATTTGTTTATGTCATTACTGTGCCAAACTCTAAACGGGAAATGGCACTTGATAGCCATCCCTTGCAGACATCAGGGGAATTTATTTTTCAGGGGCAAGCACCCTAGCTATGGGAAATGATTATATCCAGATACAAATGCTGTTAAAAGGAAATTTATATGGTAGATTACATATCAAAACTTTTTCCCAGGCTTCCTATTCCTTTTCCAGAAGAAATGTTTTAATAGGGAGCCTGGTCTGCGAGTAACAATGCCTCTTGAAGCTGCCATCTATATACTTTTTCTTTCTACTTTGGCCCATAGACTCACCCCACGCCTGATTGGTTTTCATGGTCATTCCATTCAGTGAGGTGATTTGTACAGATAAAATGGAAAATTGAAATGGAACTGGTGCTGGATACAACATCATCCACTTTTTCTATTTTGTCAAAATGCGTTGGCTGCTCATTTTTTCATGGCCATGAGTTGAAATAAATTAAACTTCCCACAGGCAAAACTTCTCTGAGATCGGATTGGAATATATTGATTAGCTCTTTGAGAGCTGACGGATTGGAGGGTCTTGCTTTATAAACACATTTACAAACATGCCTTAAGAAACAGTTGCTTAACACTGGGTAGACGGATTTGTGCTTATTTAGAACTTCAAGGAAGGACATACGGGCAACCCCTGATTTTTAACCTGTCAATTTTTTCGTCCTGGATCAATGGTGACAAGTGAAGTGTTGCTCCCTTTAGTGACTTCTAAGACCAGCTCAAGGCCAGCTCACCCAGCGATGTGTCACGTAATATATCAAAGTCCCAGGAACAACTTAGCTTGTCATAGAATACTAGAATATTAGAGCTTCAAGGGGCTTACGACATCGTCTCCTACAGACTATTCTTCTAATAGTTTAATATATTTAGCTCACAACATAGATGTCTTGAGAGTAAATTTTAGAATTAGGATGAATCTTAGCAATTTTCTACTCCAAAGCTTAAAAATTCAGATAACTGTGGTTGCCAAGTTCATAACCTAAGTAAGTGAAGTGGATCTGGTGGGCAGTATTATGAGGGGAGGATACAGGCTTGCTTTAAATAAGGCAGCTGCTCCTGTACACTAGGTGACTAGTTCATAGAAGAAGGCAGGCCCAGTATTGCCAAAAAGACTTGATTTCTCAAAATAGTACCCATATATATGGATAATATGTGACTAATTCCATTTTAAAAAAAACAAAACAAAAACATATAGCAAAAATAGCTTCTGCAAAGAAAACATAATTGCAGACTGAATTTAATTTAAGAGCCACCAGAATATGATCTCTGATTTACTCATAATCTCACACTGGTAAGAAAATGAGATTCAGAAAAATGAACACTATGAATGAATGGCATCACCCACAGAATAACACAGAGTTTCACATCACCAGTGGGCTATTTCACATACTACTTTGCCATGGAGAACATTTGGGAATTAGCATCTTGTAGTGCACTCTAGGTGCTGAGATGGAATTGTCATACTTTAGGACCAGGAGGTTATGTAACCCAATTCCAAACTTAACTTTAATGAGTGGAGAGCCCAGTCTCTGAACGAGCTTTTCAGAGTTAACACTGAGAGTGAGGAAAGCACAGACTAGTCTGGCCTAATGCTATTTTTACTATGCAGGAAACTGGGTCTTAGGATTTGTTGAGACTTTCTAGATCTCATATCAAGCCATGGTATTTAGAATAATGGCTATAATTCCCTGGTAATCCTCAGATCTTAAGCAAGGTATTTTCAAGTTAGTTCAACTTAGGAAAGCATGGTATTTGTAACAAATACTTTTCATTGCAATTAATAAAACAAATCAAATGAATAATATACCTGGCTTAAGCAAATTAGACTTTTGATTATTTTATTTTACATTACATAGTAACACATATGCACAGGAAATCATTTTTTGTTGTTTTATTTCAGAGTATTATGGGGGTACAAACGTTTTGGTTACATAAATTTCTTTTGTACAGTTTGAGTCAAAGTTATACGTGTGCCCATCACATAGATAATGTGCATTGTACACGTTAGGTGTAGAATTTACTTGTCCCCTCCTCCCCCCTCCCACCTGCCTGATTTCTGATAAGTTTTATTTCCATGTGTGCATGTAAATGTTTTTACAATTAGTTCCAATTGAATGGTGAGTACATGTCGTGTGTTTTTTTATTTTTTTTCCATTCTTGTGATACTTCACTTAGAAGAATGGTCTCCATTTCCATCCAGGTTAATACAAGTAATGTGGAGATACCTCAAAGAAGTAAAAATAGACCTACCGTTTGATCCAGCAATGCCACTGCTATGTATTTACCCAAAAGAAAAAAGAACATTTTATAAATAGGACACCTGCACCCAAATATTTATCACAGCACAATTCACAATTACAAAGATGTAGAAACAACCCAAGTGCCCATCAATACATGAATAGACACAGGAAGTTGTTGACATTGATTCGCCATCTCAACAATATCAAGGCTGGTGTTTGTGTGATGATCTCGGTCTTTTTCTCATGGTTGCTCACAGGCATTGTAGTTTCTAGTATCACAGAAACATTCAACTGGTAAACGGTGGCACCCTCCTAACTATACGTTTCTTTGTATCAGAAAATCAAAAGCTTTCCAAGGCACTCTCATAACAGATGTCTACTTACATGTTTTTGGTCTTAATTGGGCGTATGACTGTCCCTAGTTATTATATATGACTGCTGGGGAAGAAAGAGCCTTTGCCTTTACTGGAGGTTGAAAGTTGACACGAGGGTAGAGGATGGGTGTGAAGTAAATCAAACTGCAGCACCTTCTAAAGAAAGGACCCCCAACCATTTAGGAATAGTTATAACCACGGTTGAAATAAGAAAGCTTTGGGAGTTTGCTACACATTATAACAAGAATCCTGCAAGAATTCTGAGTGATGGAAGTTGATTGTACAGCATCTTGCTCCTACCGACTATGTCCTCTTATGCCAAGGGTGGGAAACCTGTGGCCTTCTAGGTCCTTAAGTGTGACCTTTTGACTGAATCCAAATTTTACAAAACAAATTCTTTTATTTGTATTAATACATTTTTGTTCATCCTTTATATTTTTATTTTATTTTTTAAAAAGAACGTATTTAAAATACCAAAGAATAAATGTTTCAATGACATAATCCTTCCAGATTGACCAGCACAATGAAAACATTAGTAAGCCATACGGACTAAATTTATGGCTGCTACGCTCATGATTTAGTTCTCATTCCCCCGCCTGACTGACGCCACTACTGCACAAGGCTGGTTGGCGAGATTTTATGGGGGTAGAGTACGCCAGTATGTTATTAGCTTTTGACAAAGGTACTCTGTGTTTCTGTTTGAAGTGGGATTTGTGAATAGCTGCACAGCTCAGCAGTATTTTTTAATTCTGTCTGCTTAAAAGCCTATCATGTCAAAGAAGACCAAGAAAACACTAAAGGGAGAAAACAGATTTTTAATGAGGATTGGGAATTGCAATATGATCTTGTTTTTGCTAAAGATAAAATGATTTGCTTGCTTTGTGATACTGCAATATCAACATTAAAGAAATTCAATGCTCGTTAGCATTATAACACTCACAAGGACCAAAAATATTTTAAATTAGAGGGAGAGGCATGGAAAATTGTATTGCAGAAAATAAAAGATGAAAAACAAAAGCAAAGACAATTCTTTTAAGGAGCAATAAGACCTGGAAATAATGTCACTGAAGCAACTTATAAAGTAGCTGATATACTTGGGAATAAAAGGAAGCCATTCAGTGACGTAGAAATTGTGAAAGAATGCATTGTCTACGTTGTAGGATGCTTAGACCCCGATGATGTTTCAAAGTACAAACAATTGCCTTTTTCAAGAACCATAACTGATCAGCAGCATGAATTCATCTTCAACTTAACAGAACTTCATGCAGTACTTAGAAAGGAAAATACATATTATTCAAACACTTTGGAAGGATAAACTGACAGTACTGACTTGGCATGGGTTTTATACTTCATTTGGGTCGTAACAGAGATTTTCTTTGCTACAAAGAGCTACTTGCTTTGGTCACTCTTGTGAACAGAACACCAGGGAATAGATATCGTCAACAACTTTCAAGATAAATGTTGTGAAATTGGACTGAATTGGGTAAATTTAGTGAGTGTATGTACAGATAGTGCACCTTCCATGACAGGAAAATATGAAGGGTTTATTGTACAGATAAGGTATTAACAGATTCAGATGCTCTCATTTCTTTTCACTGTACCTTGCATCAGCAAGATCTCTGTGCTAAAGCTACTATTTTAAGTGACACTTGTAACAAGTTATAGGTATTGTTAATTATATTCATACAAATGCAACATTGCACCATCAATTTTGTAACATGCAAACATTGAATGATATGGTATTCAGTGTGGATTTTCCGTATCACTGTAAAATGGGTTGGCTACCTCAGGGACAGATGTTAGCCAAAATTTTATCTCTGTGAAAACAGATAACTTTTATGAAGAACAGAATCAGCAATGTGAAGATTTCTATAGGAATGCAGCATTTTTGTGTGATAGCATGTTAAATCAAAACTACTTGAATATTTCTTTGCAAGGTAAAACAAAGTCTGTATATGGTACATGGCAAAAAAAAAAAAATATCCAAAGTCCAAGCATTTTGAAAAAAGCTATCTTTTATCAAAACAATTCCTCCTCAAAAGGAAATTTTGGATGAACATTTTCCTCAGTTACCAAAGGTCATCAATGAGCAGGATGGTATATGTGAATCATTTGAAGAATATGCAGTTGTTACAGACGTATTAATTGGAGAATAAATGAAAGGTTCACTGACTTTGAGAATCATGACCTCACACTCAAATTAGCATCTCAGCCTCACTTAATGGGTATCACCAAAGCACCTGAGGGACTACAGAAAGAATTGCTTGAGCTCTCAGTAGATGGCATTTAAAATTATTGTTTGATGCTAGAAAAGATCCAATTGAAATATGGAAAAATGCAGTAGAATACCCATGCCTTCAGCAACATGCCCGAAAAATGTTTTCTTCCTTTTAACCATTTATGGCTGTGAATCTGCATTCTCCTACCTAACCCAAATCAAGACACCCTTAAGGTCACAAATGTCTGATGCCCATTTAGAGGATCAACTGAAACTATGGACCTCCATGCTACAACCAAATATTCAAATGCTTTCCAACAGAAACAGATACAAGCCAGGTGCGGTGGCTCACGCCTATAATCCTAGCACTCTGGGAGGCTGAGGTGGGTGGATCACTCAAGGTCAGGAGTTCGAAACCAGAAACAGATACAACGAAGCCATTAAAAGGTTAGTTAACTTTAAAATTAACAATTAGTTTTCAT